>PVKB01001106.1:0-188885 GCA_004027205.1 Ctenodactylus gundi
TGAGGTTATTGTGACTTGACTAGAGCTTGCACGAACAACTGCTGTGGAAAGCCCTGAGCTTTTTAACCCTATAAAAAGCCTGCCTGAGAAAAATAAAGTTGAGACTTGATCAGAAAGCCTGTCTTGTCTCCCTCCTTTGTGTCTCTTGTCCCTTCTCATCCCTCGCAGGTCCTCTTGAACTGTCCGGAGGGTCCGGACAGATCCTTTCATTATAAAACCTGTAAATTCTGTCTTTGAAGAAAACTAAACTAATACAGTCCCTTTATCAAAGATCAGATAGCTGAAGGTACTTGAGGTTGTCTCTGTATCCTCTGTCCTGCTACACTGGTTAACCTCTGTTTTTGTGCCAATACCATGCTTTATTTTAAAGTCATTGTTGCTTTGTAATGTAGCTTGATATCTGAAATCACAATGTGACCTACTTTTGTGTTGTTGCTCAGGATTGCTTCAGCTATTCTGGGTCTCTTTTGGTTCTATGTAAATTTTAGGATTTTTTTCCCCCTCAAATGGTGTGAAAAATGTTGTTGGTATTTTGGTGGGAATTGCATTGAATCTGTATATTAGCATAGCAGGATGGCCATTTTTACAATGCTAATTCTGCCCCTCCAGGAACAGGGGTTGTCTTTCCATTTTCTAATGTCTTCTTTCTTTTTTCAGCACAGTGTAGTTTCATTGTAGTGGTCCTTCACTTCCTTCATTAGGTTTATTCCTAGTTTTTTAGTTTTTTAAGGAACTACAGAAAGTGGGATCATCTTTTCACAGCGCTTTCTCAGCGAGTTCATTGTTAATTTTGTATCCTTCAATGTGACTAAATTTGTTAATTAGTCCTAAGAACTTCTTGGTGGAGTTTTTGGGGTCTTCTATGTTAAGAATTATGTCATTTGCAAATAAGGATTTGGCTTCTTTCTAATGCTAATCTCTTTAACAATTGTTTACTCTTTTGACTTATCTTTGAAATCCACTTCAGTCTGACAAATCTTAACATTTTGCATCTTTTTCCTCTCCTGTTTTCTCTTTTTTTTTTTCACCACAGAGTTGGCTAAAAGACACAAACACTACTCCATATGAACATCAAGCTGCCTTGAAATTTTCTTTACCAAATTAAACTGTCCCCCTTAATCTCAGTTTCAGGCAAAGTCCCAAAGAGGGAAGCTGTACATGGTATGGCAGACAGGAAGCCAAGTGAGGAAGGAAAGGTGGAGCTAGCGTACACCCTGCCAGCTTACACCCCAGTGATCGACCCCTTCCACCTCAAGCCCCAACACTTAATAGCACACGATTCCACATGTATTTCATTACATCCAAATACATGAAACCTTTGGGGTTCATTCCAGATCCAAACCACAACAATAGCCATGAGCTTTCAGGACATATGCCAAATCTGTAGAAAAACAGGGTTAGATCATTCCCTCAGCAAGAATACCGACTAACAGGGAAAGGGAAGTTGTTTTAAGTGAGATTTCACTACAAAATTGTTGGCAATTAAATTGAGAGTCAAATAATTTTAAGTCCTTGGTATGATTTTTGTCCAGTTTGCAGGGTGTCCAATCCTTCCATTCTCCAGACCTTTGAATTATGGCCATCTCTTGCCTCCATGCTTTCCAGCTGATGCACCAGCATCCTGAATCTGACAGGTTTGGTTCTGATTCTCAATTTTTCTTTCAATTGTAAATATGAAAACTTCCTCTGTCTTGAATCTGCAAAAATTTAAATGAGAACTATCATATAAAGATAGTCTCAGATGCATTTAATGCTCCAATTTTAACTGATTCCTGGATTTCCTGGCTTCTTGGAAACCCCTTTAGAATACAAGTGAGGGAATAAGGGTATAATTGTTGAGACCTCTACTTAAAATTACTGAGGGGCTAATCTAGAATTATTTCTTGAAGAGTGCTGATACAAATTAGGAGTTAGAATATAGAAATAAGACTCATTGAGCCTTCCAACAAGCCCTGTAAACCTTTGGATTTACTTAAATAATAATTGGCCTATCTGTTTTTATAGATGGAAACATAAGAATAACAATTTGCTTATACTTTGCATAGTCAGAATTCAGTTTAGCTCTGAAAACTGTTAAGTATGATGCTCATAGACATAGCAATGAAACATGAAAGGAGTGGCCAGAAATCCACAAGTAAATGTAGAACTTATTTCCTTATTATTTCCTTATATATTCTGAGCACAGAAATAGATTCTAGACTTGGGTAGGGTATTAGTGCTGGGGTTACTACTAATTCTGTGAATTTGGTCAAGATACTTCATTTTTGCTTGCATTTTCTTGTATTTTCACAATGCATATACTTATCCGTTCCTTAGTTGCATTGCCTCTGTTTCAGTAATTATAATTTGCCCCAATAGACAGTGCAGCAGAAAGTCCGGTTGAATAGCTCTAGTCTTATGGTACACTTGTCTTGGATTATAGTTGCGTGCTGGAGGCCTGAGCATGGCCTTTGGGACTCCTGATTCTTCTTGCCTTGCAACTTTAAAAAAATTTTGTTGACTCCTCTGTTAGACCAGCAAAGCCTAAACAAACTGAGAGCTGCTCTATCTTTATATCTTGACCAGTTTGTGTAACTTCTGCATGAAGGAAATTCTCTCTCTAAAATCTCCTGTATAAAATGCATACATTCTCGCTGATTGGACCAGCTTAGATCACATGGAACTCACTGCTTGCTCCAGGCTTAGTCACGTGCTTAAGTCCATGGACCTGGAGCATCCGTGGGACACAAAAGAGCAGAAAGGGTAAGAACATAGAAGAGGGAATACAGAGGTTTTAACAGAAACAAGCAGATCACTTACAATATTTTAAAGTGTTTTTCTATAGGACATCAAAGTCTATGTTGCAAGTAAGAAAAATACCTAAAACAAAATTACTTAAAGATGTTAAAAAAAAAGAAGAGATGGGCGATGATGAGTTGTGCAAAGCAAGAGACACAAGGAAGTGGCAACATTAACTTCAGGTGACGTAAGTCGCAAGGCAAAAGCATTCGGGCAGAGCGTCAGTTTAGTTAGAAGGCGCAGTTTACCATGGAGATGCAAGAGTAGGAACCTCCATGAACCCATCTCAAACATGTAAAACGACTTCTCCTGGAAATATTGCCAATACCCAAAAGTCCCAGAATTTAACACGTCTCCCTCAGTGTTTCACAGGTTAAATAGACAAAAGAAGTAAGAGTTTGGTAACGAGAAAGTGCCTTGTTTATAAAGATGACGTCGATATGTTATTTACAACACAACATTTACCGCGAAAAAAAGTCTTCACTGAGCACTGAAAACAAGCAGTTGGATGCCGGAGCAATAAGGACATACAAATCTACTTTGCGTAAATAAATCACACAGTTTATATTTCCTTATGACTTTCTAATAAAAGTAGGGGAGTAGCAAAAAACATAAGTAATAATCAAATAGCCTCAAATGCTCCAAAAATAAAAGCAAAACAAAATCAAATCCGCCATGCCAAATAAAAACACCATCCATAGTTCTCTTGTGGTCCACAGCATTTGGATCTCACCCTTTGGATAGTAGGAAACACAGACTTACAAACTACCATGTGAGAAGCAGGCCTCTTGCTAAGCCGTGTGACCTGGAGCATGAATAGAAGTGTCCCTTGGATGAGGAGAGGGCGCCAGCTTGCTTCTTCTCTGTTAGGGACGTTTCTTTCTCCTCCTCCTCTCTCCTCTGCCCCTATCTCCTGTCCCTGATACAGGCATAGGAAATATAGCCCTGCCATTGTT
Source organism: Ctenodactylus gundi (assembly GCA_004027205.1). NCBI lineage: Eukaryota > Metazoa > Chordata > Mammalia > Rodentia > Ctenodactylidae > Ctenodactylus > Ctenodactylus gundi. Next base: position 3,735 of record PVKB01001106.1, read on the forward strand.
GATCCATGATGTGCTGTCTTTCCTGTCTGCAATGAAAACGTTGGCTTTCTGGTTTCTGTGCATATGATTAGGTTAAGACAGGAAATCCCAAGTCACGGACGGGATTTCTGTTCCTACCAGTTTGGACTTCACGCTGATTGTTGTGCATTTATGCTGAGATGCAGTACATGCCAGTGTTCTTGGCAAAAGCTGGCCTTCCGTAGCTGCACCAAGACGTCATCCTGGTCTAACCACTATGGCGGGGAGGTGTCTACACGTGTTCACTGCAAACAGTTAAATTTATTTGCTTATTTTTACCTAAAGACAAATCTTGAGTTACCTTGCAAACAACATTATAAATTGTCATAGCTCTTCTCATGTCAGGTAACTGGGGATATTATTGTATTTTGTTGAAAAAAAGAACAAAAAGTAGAAGAAAAATAATTTCTAGGGTGAACCTCACAAGTACTTTTACTTTTTTCCTGCTTTGATATAAAATCAGTGCTCTAAGCCTCAGTTTCTTGCTGGGTTAAGGCGGGTCTGAATAGACTCAATAGCCTTCCTTGGGCATCTGAAGCTGTGACTGACAGAATGAAAGAAGCCATGGTGGCCATAGGTTTGTTTAAGCCAATGATGTTTAACACTTGGTGGCAGTGATTGGTTCAGCCCTGCTTGAGAAGTCAAAAAAAATCACTCCTCTAATCCAAGTCTCAAAAATCTATTATTACAATCGTCTTAGTTATATTTTATTGCTGGGACACAATGTCCAACACTCACAACTTAGGAAAGGAAAGGTTTATTTTACTTCACACTTTCAGAAGGTCCCAATCCATTCGTGGCTGGCTGGCAACAGTGGAAGGGCTTGGTGGAGGCCTAGTCAGAGAGAAGCTGTTCACACCATAGTGGGACAGGAAACTGAGGGCAGAGCTAGCATATATCCTTCCGGGTGAAGTCTCAGTGCACCCACTTTGTGACCAGGCCCCACCTTATAACAGCACAGGAAATCAATGAATTAAATCCCATAATTGAATCACCTTCCAAAAGAGGCTTTTGTGGACCATTCTAGATCCAAACCATAATAATAAATATGGCTCTTGTATATTATATGTGAATTAATTTAACAGATGAATAGACTTTCTTACCAAACAGATACAAATAATATAAGCAGGTGAGATCCCATCAAAATAACCCCTCACTGATTAGGACTGTGGTTGGAGGTCTCAATCAATAGAATCTGTTTTTTCTTTTTCTCCTAATTCAATTAGTATCATCAATTCTGTTCAAAAAGTGTCTCTGCTCTAAGGTTAGCTCCTGGGGTGTGGCAGTTTGGAGTGTTAAAAGACAGCACACAAAGTCACCAGGGATGATGGGGAAATTCACTTGAGGGTAAGAGACCAGAAGCAAAGGTCTTGCATTTCTGTCAAAAAAGAAACCTGATGGTGAGGTGGCAGGAAGGGAGAGACGTGGGAAACAGTACAAAGTTAAGAGGATAACGCTTGGTGATTTGTTTGTGAGGGCAGGTGGGATCTGGAAAAGGGTAGTGTTTCCTCTGCTTTGGCTTTGTTGATATCATTCACTAAGTGAGGAATCTGGAAGATGTCTCTGCTCTTACATTCTGAGGCTTGACAAGATCCAGCTACTCTCAGAATGCAGAAGCAGGTATGGGGGACAAATTTCTAAATTAGGGGAGGGTAGAATCCTGTGCCATAGGTGGTGAGTAGGCTGAAACATGGTCCTTTCGAAAATGGCCAATCCTTAGAACCTTGACTATGTTCTTTTGTTTGCCAACAGAGACATTGCAGATGGGATCAAAGTAAGGATCTTCAGATGGGGAGATTATCCTGAAATATTCCATGCTCCAGTGTCATTACAGGATCTTTATGAGACAGAGACATGGAGGTCAGAGTCAGGGGGGAAGGTGATGGCACAATGAAGGAGAGAGAAGAAAGGGGATGTGAGAACAGGAGAAGTCACAGTGAAGGGGGCAGTGGACCATAGATGTGGCAGCCTCCACAGCTTGGACCAGGCCAGGATGCGGATTTTCTCATGGTGCCCCAAGGAGGTTCTGCAAACTTAGTACAAACTTTAACTCCCAGAACAGTAAAATAATGAATCTGTGTTGTTTTAAGCCACCAAGTTTGTGGTAATGTGTTACAAGAGTAATAGGAAACTACTGAGCATCCAGTCATAGTATATATATTTTTTTCATTTCTTCCATTTTTCCTTCACTCTTTGACAACATGTAGTGCTTGTGGGCTAAGGGCTGCAAGCTATTCCAGCGAACAAGACACTGACGCTGGCATCCAGCTCTTCAGAGTGTGGTTGGAATTATTATTGTAATACTGCAACAATTTCAGTCCAGGTTGGCTACAAGGAAAAAAAAAAAAAAAGAAGTGCAACAGTTTGGAGGGTGGGGAATTACTAGTCCTGTAGAAACCGAACGAGCGCTGACTAACCCCTTGCTTTTAGTTGAAACTTTGGTGTACAATTCTTGCAACTTCCCATTAAACTGGCGCTTGTGCTAGTTATATCTCATAGACATATGCTTTAAGAACATCCGGAATCCCTCCCCATTACCCATTTTTTCCCAATTCTTTTATTACCCTCTTCACATTAGTCTCTTCTTACCTTGTGTGTTTGTTTTCTCACCACAGACAAAATAGCCAGCATCCACAACTTCAAGTTTAATTTGGTTTACAGGTTTGGGGATTGAGGTTTGTCTTACATTCTGGTTCTTTAAGAGATCCAGCTATCAAATGTAAAACCAGGGGTGCATTAGAAATTATAAGAATTAGGTGAGGAGAAAATTTCTGCTTATTAGTTGTTAGTAGACTGAATCATGGTCCTTCTTAAAATGCTCAAGATCAGTTAGCTCCAGGGAGAAACGGGATGGAGGAAGGGCGTGGCGAAGGACAGATGCTCATGTCATGGAAGGCAGGAAGCACAGGGGAGAAGGGAGGGATGGGACAGAATCGCACCCTTCCAAGGCACTCCTCACTGATCCAGCTCCACGCAGGCCCTGCTTCCTGGCAGCACACTCATTGATGGATTAATTTACTGGTGGGTATAGTGCCCCCATAATCCACTCACCTTCCAAAACCTCACTTTTGAGCACATGAGTCTTTTAGGAGTCATCCTAGATCTAAACTTGCCTCTACCTAATCTGTCTTAGGAAGTTCCCAGAGTACCTACTTGTAGTACTCAACAGTTTGGAAGCTTCAGAGAATCTGAACCTCATTCTGGGTCAGGCCAGTGTTCAGACTCATTGGACAGCTGCCTGGGGACATGATGTGCTCGACTATATGACTGAAATTGTAGCAGCAAGAGAGGATTTGGTGGAACTCAGGTTCATGTGTTTGGAGGAGGTTGTTTGGGAAAAGCTCTCATGCATGAGACTTCTGCTTTCCAAAGGCCTGCTTCACTGACAAGCTAGGGCTCAGCCAGCAGCTCAATGCCTTGATTGGGCCCCGGCCTCACCTAAAGAGTGTCAGTTCAATCTTGTTCCCAACACCAAGGGAAGTAAAAATGGCTCAGAACTGCCTCCTGAGTGGGGAAGTGAGTTTATCATTACTGAGTGTAGCTTGATTCAGAGGTAGTGAAACAAGCTTTTTAGCCAACTCTATTGTAGACTTCCTGGGAGTTTTCAGTGAGAAGGTTGCTGTTAAAAATCAATCACGGCTAAAATGGACCCAAGAACTATCTTGTTTACTGAAACAGAAAGTGGCTATTTTCATCTTCAGGATTCTAAGGAATAGGGGTAGTTTATAGAGCAGTTCTCAAAGTCCTCTTCTGGGACTGTCTATTCATGGCCGTCTTGATGTCCTGAACCAATTCAAAACATTTATGGCAATTTCTGTCAAATAAAAACATTACAGTGTGTCTTCATCCACTTCTTTCCCTACATTTGGCACCTTGTGACTTCTGGCTCTTTCCCACAGTCAAAAGGACCATGAGAAGTGAACATTTTGAATCAGTTAAGGACTTTGCAGCAGCTATAATAGCACAATTGAAGCCATTCATGAGAAAGGATTTCCAAAATTGCTGCCCACAGGGGCAGGAACTACAGGATCTGTGTGTTCCAAGCTAGGGAAAGTATTTTGAATGAGATTAATGAAATCATGTGCCTTTTGATGTAGTATTTTGTAAAAAAATTAAACATAAACTTTTTGATTATAACTCATATACTTTTTGATTACAGGAAACAGAATAGAGCAGAGTAAGTTTATATCTGGTTAATGAAAATATTTCAGGTGTACATTAGAGATAATGTTGGCTGTGTCAGAGACAATGCACATTTTTTCCAGAAAATCTTGCTTGTTGATGTATTTTCATGTATAACACTAAAATAGTCATTTCATTGCTTTGCAGTTCAGATGCTCAGAAAGCTGCTGGAATGATTTGCGTACACCTTACCAACATCCTCCCAGATCACTGACATTGCTGTCTGTTACTTGTTCAAAGCAGAAACTTAAAATGATTCATTTGCTTTTGGGATTGAGTTGGTTCTGTTAGAAGCAAAGAGATCTGACAAATTCTTGTTTGATAAAGTTCAGTAGAGAAGCTTGAAGTCTAGCTCTCCCAAAGGGATTGGCAGTGCAAGAGAAGGAAATGCTTTCAAAAGGAAGGAATAAAACTGTAATTAGTGCATTTCTGGCATGCAGGAGACAGGGGTGTTTTATAGGTGGTGTTAGAGTGTCTCCAGGCATCCTACAAATCATAGCTTTTCTGAGAGATGGCTTAGATTCAAGGGCTTTAAAGTTTAAAATTGTAACTCTCACAGAAAAATAGGCATAAACATCAGGTAGGCAAATGGTCACTTACCAAGGGCCCTAGACTGCTTCTTGAGGACACAAATCCCACAGACAATCTGTCCCTGCTCTCGAAGAGATAACTGTGCAGTTAGGGAGCCAAATGCATAAACAAGGCAGTTATATAATTTGCTGGGCCCGCATCAAAATGAAAATATGAGCCTTTATTCATAAATTATTAAGAATTCTGGTGCTCCGGTGGAACACTAAACCAAGCTGGGCCGCTTCTAAAAACAGAAAGTTTTGTGAAATCCATATCGCATGTTCTGCTTACACATGATTTTAATTCTATATAAGAATGTTCATGTAGAAATATGTATAGAACTCCGAGTGAAAAAAGAGGAGGGAGTGGCTAAGGCTGAAGGACAGGGCTAAACTTCGAAAAAAAAATGCAGATTTTGCTATCCAGACGTCTGGGGGCTGGGCGTGTCTAAGTAGGGGAGAGGAAAGGGGTAGCAGCGTTTTCTTCTGTAACTGTCTCTGCTTAGCCTGATCACAGCAACCTTGTGCTTTCTACATCCTCAAGCTTTTTTTCTGTTGCAATTTATCAATTTTAGGCATTATCCATTGCCTTTGGGTAGCGACAGGAGATGCGGGATTGATTCTCTTGAGAACTCATTCTCCGTTATAATTAAATATCGTCACAGTCAAGTGTCCATGCTTGTTGTTTCTGCCAGTTCTTGGGCACATTTTTAGATAAAAGCATGCAAACTGTGTTTGTGCAGCATTTCTTAACTCCCCATGTAGGAAATTCACAACCTAATCTTTCTTGCCTTCTCCAAAATTTCCCAGTGCTCTCCAGTGGCACTCTCTGCCTGAACGGAAATGTTCCATGTCTGGATCATCCAAGATGGTAGCCACCAGACACAAGGGGGTGTTGTGTGGCATTACCATTGACCCTTCTGGAGGGAGGGGGTACAGCTCACAGGCGTGCATGGTCGGAATGGCTAGGTGGACGCCTTTGGGTCTGGGGCTCCACCTAGCCGTGGGCTTGTTATCTACGCACTCTAGTGGGTGGGGCATGCTCTCTGTAGCTTGGCGGCCCATGGCTTGTGTGCCTTCAGTCCTGTGCTACACCTGCGGGTACTTACAGGTGCAGAAATCACTGAGGCGAGCGTAAGAAAGGCGTGTGCAAGAGGGCAGCGCCAGCACATGGAACAGAAGGCCAGTGTGGAGAGGAAAGTGAGTGTGCCTGTGCTGAGTGGTGAGTGCGGAGTGACCACTGGACTTGCAAGCAAGGCAAGAAGAGGGAAAGCCAGAGAAAATTGGCAGTAGGTGAGTTCCCAGAGGCACAACGCAGTATGCGTGAGTAGACGTCTTTGCTTAGGAGCATTTTAGTTATTTCCTGTCTTAGTTACTTCCTCATTGCTATGACGGTGTCTCAGTTACTTTTCCATTGCTAGGAGTCAATACCCAACATCCACAAATTTAGGGGAGGAAACGTTTATTTTAGCTCACAGTTTCAGAAGGTCACAGTCCATTCAGGGGCAGTGGGCAGCAATCGAAGTACATGGCAGAGGCAGAGGTGGAGGCAGCTTCTCAGGACATCCCAAACAGGGCAAGTTGAGACTCGTTGAGACTAGTCCTAGTCCTCCAGGAAGGCAGGTGCAGCTTATATATCCTTCCAGGTCTCAGCCCAGTGATTAGCTTCTCCTGGATCCAGGTGTGGAAGGTGTGCTAAATCCCCACTACACGTTGTTAATCCTAATTTACATGCCATTAATCCAATTTACATGCTGTTAATACAATTTACATGCCTGTAGTCCACCTCTCCCGACTAGGCCCCTATCTCCCAACAGCACATGATTCCATAGACAATCTATAACATTTAAATACGTGGGACTTTTGGGGACATTCCAAATTCAAACCACAATAGACAGACTACTTGACATCCACAAATTAAGGAAGGAAAAATTTTTTTAGCTCACAGTTTAAAAAGTTCTCACATGCTCTGCTAATTGGCAGCAAGCAATGCTGGCAACACATGGCAGAGACTGGAAACCTGCTTAAGCCATTGCAGACAGAAGCCAAGTGACTGACGAGGTGGTTCATGTCTGGAGAATCAGGGAAGGCCAGACCTTTCCTAGGAAGAAGCTATAACAATGTTTCTTTTTCCTTCCTTTACTTAGTTCTAGCTTCCAGTTGGAAACCCTGAAGATGGGTCCTCCCCTCACTTTATGGCCCACAGGTCAACACACACACACCTGAAATTTCTGCCCTGGGAAACGCCCAGTCTCAACAATTTGCCACAATTTCGCCAAGTCAAACCCCAAGCGCATCTGCCCCTTTCAGCCAGGCTCTACCTCCCAGCAACACACAGTTCCACAGTTATCCTACTGTATCCAAATATGAGAGGCTTTTGGGAGACACTCCAGCTCCAAACCATATCTCCAATTTCTTGGTTTTCTTTATTTGGGAGCTTGTAAGATTTTATCTTTACCGTAGTGTTCAAAAATTTTACAATGATTTGAAATTCTTCATCCTGGACACTCAATGAAACTTTTAATCCAAACACTCCTGGACTTCAAGGAAGTCTTTTTTTTCCCCCTTTGGCAATGTCATTGAATAATACTATTTCTTGAGAGGTTCACATCAATTTATCATCTACAATTCATTAAAGTATTTAGCTATCACATTATAATATCAAAAGGTTCTTTCCTTTTCTCAGATTATTTATCTTTCTTAGCTTTTTTAAATGAATTTATCTTTCTTAAATCTAAGGATGCTGAGTAGAAGACTATTTTTCCTTTTTATACAACAGCTCATCGTAGCCAAGTGGGGAGATGATGCCATCCTCCAACATATGCAGAAGGAGGCTCGCATGTCAGCATGCGGAGTCTTCAGTTTGGAGTGCATCCATGAGCATTTTCTTGTATGTTGTTAGCATTCTTTGCATGATTGCTGTATCTTGCCTATGGTGGAGGGAACAGGCTGCCTGGCAGGATTGTCTGTGTGTCCTGTGGAAAGGCTGGGATGACAGAGATGTTTGATTAAGGACATGGAGGGACAGTTTCTTACAGACTCTTTATCAGTCTTCCTGGTTTCATATCTAAAATTCTTTTTTTTTTTTTAGGTTTTCTTGGCTTTCAGTGGGGGTTCTGTAACGCAGATGGGATCTTTGAGCCACCAGTGCGTCCGTCTTGCTCATGATGCATGCCCCCCTTCATCTGTCTTCCCTCCACCTCAGGTTTCAGCCTTCCAGAAATCTTTTCAGCTCTCATGTTCTGCTTTCATTTGTTTTTCTTGTGATTTCATGTTTTTATGTTTTTATTTCTCTCACGTAGTAGAGTCTTTGGGGGAGGCAAAGAACAAAAAGCATCTGTCGTTGGTCCATCTTAAATGGAAATCCAGCCATGGTGGGAATTATTCTGATTCTACACATGTGGGGATTGGTGTGCAAGGAATTCAGGCGGCTTCAACATTGGCCCTGTTGTAAATAACACAACTTTTGAAGATACCTGTGATGTTAGAATCTAAAAACCTGGTGTGAAACCAGCCCTTGTACACTCAGGTCACTGAATGTATTAGGATCATCTAGTACTTTTTTACATACATGAAGCAGGAAACAAGAGGGCAACTCAAGGTAAGCATCAGGGGAGATAGAATTGTCTAGAAATACATTTGCACACAAACAAGAAGCTGAGAGAAATTCCATCTCATTTCTGAATGTTCCGCATCTTCTTTTGTCTTTTACTTCTCCACTGATTTGCTTTGCTTTTATCTTTGTCTCAGTCAGCTCTAGCTGCTAGCACAAAATATCATAAATGGGGTGGCTTATGAGTAATAAATATTTATTTCTTACAGTTCTGGAGACTAGAAAGTACAAGATCAAGGTGACAGCAGATTTGATGTCTGGGGAGGGTCTGTTTCAGTTCTGGAATGGTCGTCTTCACCTGTCATAAAAGATATAAGGTGACTCTCAGGGGTCTTTCTTGTAAGGACACTGACCCCATTCATGTGGTTTGCCTTCTCAGACTTATCCATTGTCAAAGGTCTCATCTCGAAATACTATTGCAGTGGGAATGAAGTTTCAGTATATAAATTTGTAGTGACATGAACACTCAGTCTGCAGCATTTCTTTTCTTGTGAAATAACCACAGAGAAAATAAAAGAAGATTTGAGGCCAGAGATTAAAGTAGTCTAACTATCGGTTGCCCCACGTGAGTGATTTTTATCAAATAGTATTTTGCTGCCTCTCTGTTCCCCAACTCTTATTTATTTGTTTACACAGTACCGGGGATTGAATATAGGGCCTTCCATGTGAGCCACATCCCCTGCTCCTTTTTCTTGTTTACTTGTGATAGGGTCTCTTCAGGTTGCTAAATTGCTCAGGATGAGCTCGAACGTGTTATCCTTTTGCTGGGATTACAGGCCTGTGCCACCAGGCCCAACAAAATTATTTATTTTTAACCTAATTTTTGTTGATGCTTGAACTGTGAAATAGGAACTGTATTTAGACATAGGCTATGTTTTATGTGTACATTTTCGAAACTTTTGAAAAAACAGAGACATCAAACATGCCACACGGAAGATTTGTAGTTTTCTCTTGACGGTATTGCCTATAACTTTGGCAACCAAGTGATGCTACTTCTGTTGAGAATATTGGCTACAACATGCACATTTTGAAATTAGGAATTCAGCTGACATTTAACTGAATACTTTACATTTCTATCCAGAATGATCCTTTTTCCTTGTCCCCCGTGGTTTGTGGGACAGAATACAGACTCTCTGTCTTCCCTGGTATAAGCAATGGGTGTCTACAAAGGAAGATGGAAGAGGCAATCAGCTTTCTGCCATGTTGCATTGGAAAGAACTGCATTTAGCAAAGCCTACAGGCCGTTTGGGGCAGGATATTGAGAGGAGGAAGGCCACACATTAGGAATTTTGGTCTTAAGGTGACAAATGCTTAACACGACTACACAAACCTAATGTACAATGTTGTGTTGTATACGGTACGCTATTGTGTAATTGTGCTTTGTGAGGAGCATTGTGTAATTGTGTGTTGTTTGGAATATGTAGTTGTGTTGTTGTGTGCTTTGTGTATGATTGTGTGTTGTGTCGTTGTGAAGTGTGTTATGTGTCATTTTGTGTGTAGTTATGCAGCTATGCAATTATGTAGTGTGTTGTACAGTTGTGTAGTTTGGGTGGTGCTTTGCATAGTATTTTTGTACTGTGTAGTTATATATCATGTGTGTAGTTTTGCCTTCTGTAGTTGTGTGTTTGGTGTATAGTTGTGCATGTATTATGTGTCATGCATGTGGTTATGTAGCTATGCAATTGTGTAGTTGTATGTGGTGTGGTGTATTTGTACAGTTTGTGTGATGCATATGTAGTGATTGTGCATTCTGTAGTTAGGTAGTTGTGTAGTTATGTATTGTGTTGTATCTTAGGTAGTATAGTTGCATATTTTGTAGTTGTACTTGTGTTATGTGCTGTTTTATTTGTGTTGTATTGTGTTGTGGAATGGTATTTTGTACAGTTGCATTATATACTTGTGTGCTGTGGTTGTATAGTTGTATATGTGTATTTTGTCTTCTGTAGTTTCATAGTATATGTTGTGTAGTTGTGTATGTAATTGTGTGCAATGCTGTTTTTATATCAACAATTGGGTTGTTGTTTCATGTGTTGTAGTGTTTTGTTGTGTTTGAGATATGGAAAGTCACCCAAATCCTCTTTCTTTGAAGATGATTCAATCATGGGAATTAATCCATTGATTTCCTGTGCTGTTCATATGTGATGTCTGGTTGGGGGTGGGGGGCTGACCACTGGGACATGATCTGGAAGGATACCTGTTAGCTCCACCTTTCTTCTTGCTCTCTTGGCTTCCTGCCTGCCATGGGATGAACAGCTTTCCTTCAGCCAGGTCTCTTCCATGTGCTTCCACCACTTCAAGGAACACATGAATGGACTGAAATCTTCTGAAACTACACGCTAAAATAACAGTTTCCTCCCTTAAATTGGGGATTCTGGGAATCCTGTCCCAGCAACCAGAAAGTAACTAAGACAGTTACATAATGGTGCAGTACATAAAGTAGAAAGCAGAGATTTCTTTGTGATGAGTTCTAATAAGTCTACCTTCCAACCAACCACTTGCCTGTTCTAATGTGTGAAAGAAAAGTTTTAAAGCTAGAAAATCTGTCATATGTCCTGCTAAAGAATGGAAAATAAAGGCATTTTTAAAGATTTAAATCTACCTTTAACGGATTTATCTTTACCCTCTAGTAGAGCACTGTGAATGACTAGAAAGGAGAAAGGAAGGAAATTTAAGAAAGATTCTTTCTTAAGAGGTTGATAAAAATGCAGCACGGAACTCAATATCTTGAGAACTGCTCTGCAAACTCATTTGCCCTCCTGTGTGTGAATGAGCTCCGTTGCCTGCAATGCCAAGTCGTGTTTCCTACATAGGTGTATGGGAAATGTGCCCACTGGGTAGTCTTTGGTGATCAGTGGAGACAGATGGGTCATACTTATTTTGATGTATTGTGTCCTGGATACTGGGACCAAAGAGGGGTTCAATAAAAAAGACGGAAGAACAATAGAATTGGGGAAGAAGAGGTGACACTTCCTCTTCTTTTGTAAGAGCTTTACACCCTGGTCAGCTACTCATGGTAGTCCTGTGCGGTTGTTTGGAGCAGAATCCTCAGCCATTACCTCAAAGTACTATGAGTTTTCTGAATTCAGCGATAAAAAGACAACTCTTGGATTTACTCTCTTTGTATTGCATGTAAGTAAGAACAATTTTTGGCAGATATATGAGAAGTAATTGCTTGGCATAACCAAGCAGTACAACAATGAATAATCTTTTAGAACAATGAAGTCTGAACTTTGGCTCTTGGGATATGGTATTTGCTCTGCTCTTCATACGCCTAATGCTGTGAATTCCTGTGCTAAAGGTATTTGGAGAGAGCTGTATACTCTCTGCTTTTTTTGTATTCTTAAATGGGTGTTGAACAGCTACGTTGGACTGTAAATCAACGCTTGATTTAGAAAAGTCCAATTCAGCATTTGTTAGGGTCTGGAGGAATCCATCTGGGGGAGATACTCTGTGATCTCTCTCTTTTTCTTACTTTCTTAAAACTTACATTCTTGGTGGATAATTGCTTTTTGCATGCAGACAGCAGGAGGGGGTTCTGCTATCAGGTAAAGGTCACAGCCTAGACAGAATATATTTCTAGTATGAAAATGAGGGCTAGGTATTGTTGGTTCAGAGGCTTTTACCAAAGGTTCTGATGTGCTTGGCTTTCTTTGCTTGTATACGTATAGAAGACCATAATTATAGGAGGCAGAGTTCCAATCCAAGACATCTTTGGTCACTGTAGCAGACTTTATCATTAGGGGCCTCTTAACTCCTAATGCTGTCCTTACATTGTATAGCAACATATAGTGTCTGATTCCCATACAGATAATTATTTTAGATAGAAGGAAAAGAACTTAAGTTGGTGCACTGTTGGTGTACTTATTCTTCTATTTACCTTGCGATTGCTACTTTCCCCCTTTCTCTGGACAGCAAGTATCTTTTCTGAAGAAAGTCTATGCAGGAAGCTTTCAGGCAAATTGCACTAAGAAAATGTACACCATCAGAGTATGGAAATAGGAAGTTCTTTCCTGCGGTAGTTTGCTGTGGCAATAAGAGATAAGAAATTGCTTCATGATGATTGCCTGAGACTTTCCTTCTGACTTGTGTGTCCTTCTTGAACAGCTCACTTCTGCTTTCCATCTGGCTTGGAGGTGAGGCAGTATGAACCGAAACGCAGGGTGACAATTTGCAAGGAGGTTTAATGTGACAAATGGTATGTGTGTGAAAAATATCCTAAAAATAAGCTTTTTGTTATGTTCAAGAGAATCCCACAAGTGGGGGAATTGCTGTATTTCCAGCACTTTGGAACAAGGCTTTCCACATTATATACTGTCACTAACTATTTGTTGAATGAACGATTTGGATTGTTCAAAAATGATTATGGCACAGTAGACATTTCTTTATCTCGGTTACCCAGACATTTAACAAAGTTTCGAGGAGGTCAGAATAAAACAAGAGAGAAGCTGAAGGCGATTTATTTACTTTCTCTTTGCTGGGATGCAATACCTGACATCAATCCACTTAAGGGAAGAAAGTTTATTTTAGCTCACACTTTCAGAAGTCTTCAGTCCATTCATGGGTGGCTAACAGTGGTGATACGGCATGGCAGAGGCCTAGCTAGACAAAAGCTGTTCGTGGCATGGAGGGACAGGAAGCTGTGAGCACAAGGAAGGGCAGGGCTGGCATATTTCTTTCCACGTCATGTCCCAGTGCTTCTCCCCATTGGGCCACATCCCAGTGACCTACCTCTTTTGACTAGACCCCACCTTCTCACAGCACAAAGGATCCATGGATTAACCCCCACTGTTGAGTCACCTTCTAAACATGAGGATTTTGGGGGACATTTCAGATTTACAACATGGCATTCGTTAGGGTTCTTGGAGAGGCAGAATTAATAGGGATTATATATGTGAGGGCAGGTCACAAGTTTGAAGCCTGAAGAGCCCAAAATGTCTTCTTGCTTGCTGGAGGGTCCAGTAGCTCTCAGAGGTAAGATAAAGGAACACCAGTCTGAGAGCGAAGGACAGACAGTGGTCATTAAAGTGTAAGATGTGTTGAAATTAGAAATACGATTGCACAGTACCTGTTATATCATGAAACTTCACTAAGTGACAGTTATTAGATCTCTTCTTTAGTCTTCAATTCACCATGTCCATATTTTAAAAACTAACAAATCAATTTATCTTTTCTGTTTACTGATGCTGTCGAACTTCTGTGAAATGAGTGTGATTCTTTTTTAAAAAATCATTGCTAAGGTCTGAATGCTTGCCTCTGAAAATCAAGCAGAAATGCAATCCTCATAGTATGGGTGTGGAGAGGGGGCTTTGAGAAAGAATGGGGAAGAGGGAGGACTCCACCTTTATGGGTGGGATTAGTGTCCCTATAAAACATGTTGAAAAAAGTTCCCTTGCTCCTTCCCACCTCCCAAAGACACAGAGAAGTACCATCTGTGAAGGTCAGATCCTCACCAGATACCAACTCTGCTGCCACCTCAATCTTGAACTTTCACCCAAGAACTGTGAAAACTGTATCTCCCTTGTTTATGAACTTCCAGTCAACGGTAATGCATTTCAAGTGGGGAAGGGACCAACATAACCATTTGTTAAAAATAAATATCATAAGCTTAGTTTCTATAATGGTGAAGCCTTGGGTGGTATAACTACATAAAAGAATATCACCAGTAAAATAAAATTCATAGAAACATTGCTATGATGTAATCCTGTCATAAAAACAGGAACATAGCTTTTTCTTATAAAAATACTGTAAGGAAGCTCTGTAGAGGAGAAATATGCTAAAATACATGGAGTGGGTTTATAGCTGATAGTTATTTTTGTCTTTCTATCTTTGTACTTTTGCATTTTTTGGAATTTTTACAGTGGTACATACTTGGCCTATCTTAATGATCTGAGAACAGAATATTTAATGGAAATAAGTGAAGAAAAATCTTCCAGTCCTTTATCAAACTTAAAATAAAGTAGGTTTTTAGTGATACTGTGCTTAAGTTTGTGTTTCATTGCAATCTTAGAAATGAGACATAAAACTTACGGTATTTGTCTTTATTGGGAGATCTTCCTTGAGATTAAGGCTGTAAGGAATCCTGTCAGGTCTGAACTATCAAGGTGGGTCCCATCTGAGGCTACAGGTCTGATTAATTCCTAGAATTGATGAAGATGGAGTATTTTCCATAATAACTATGTTGGACGCCTTTCTAGCAATTCAACAGTTAATATTTCTAAGTCAAATCTAGATCTCCCAGCATCATAGATATTTTGTTTTGTGTTTGGACACAGGTTTTTGATATGCCACCCAGGCTGGCTTTAAACTCAGTGTGTACCCGAGAAGGCCTCTGACTCGCAGTGATTTTCTGCCTCACTCTCCTGACTGTTGGAGTTGCACGTGTGTGCTGTCACAATAGGCTCTGTCATCCATTTTTTCGAGGCAGGCTCTTGCTCTGTAGTGTAATTCACTTCTTAAGGAAATGTTCATGAATCTCTATCATTTTTGTAGAGTCAAGAAATAACTTCTGGCTCAGCCTGGGCAACTTAGCCACTTAGCAAGGCCCTGTTTTAAGTGAACAATGAACAAGGCTGGCCTGCTATCTCTTAGCATCATTTACATTATACCTATAGAAGTGGCAGTACAAGACAGAAAGATGATAATGTAACCGAAGGAAACATGTTCTTCTTCCTCCTGAAAATGGGAAGAAATTTACTTTAAAAACATTTGAAAATTCTTTAAGCTATACACTTCTGTAAATGTTCCCCTACCTGTTTTGAATTCCAATAAAAGATTAAAAAAAAGACAAAATAAAAAAGGGACTAGAGATATAGCTCTGAGTGATAGCCCTGGGCTCAATCCCCAGTACTGAGATAATAATAATGGTCATAATCATCATCACAATAAAAGCGAAAACAACAACAACCACTTCCATTGTTAAGATCTTGGCGCTGTCATCTCACTGTATTGATGTGTCTTCTTGGAATCCCTAGTCAGAGACTAACCGAAACAAAATATTTTGGCTTATCAGTATTAAAAGGAATCTCCTGTTTTTGCATGAGAAATAATGTCTATGTTCTAGTTGACAGAGAATGGAAGGACTAAGCAAATTTGAACAAAGACATATCTTTCAGCCTGACATAGGTATTGAAACAGAAGTTGAATTGTACAAATTTAGCTACCTAAACCCCTCCCCAAAATTCTTAGAATACTGACGAATCTCAGAATGAAACAAAACAAAAAACAGCTGAACCAAAGTGGCCAGATCTTTAGTGAGATATACTTAAGTTTAGAAATGAGAGAATTAATCAAACAATAATTCAGCATATGGTAAGAATGGAAACAGGAGTAGCGGCAGCACAATGGGAATTGGAACTGATACTATGTAACACTGTGACTGTTCCATGTCTACAGCGCAGCATCAAAATACATACAGGTCACTGGGCACTTGCTATGTTCCAGGCCGAGTGATCAGCGCCATTGTTTTTATGGTTAAGTTTGCAGTTAGTTACATTTACAATTTCAACTACTTCTCAAAACAGTCCTGGGACGTAGTATTATTGTCATCTCCATGAAACTGAAACTTAGAGAAGTACGTGGCCTGTTTCTAAACACTTGACGAGGTCGAGGCAGATCTCACTGTCTCTGGGCCATTCTAAACAATACTTGTTTTCATTGGAGCTAAGATTATCTCCCATAAGCAATTTAAGGTCAGGAAGTTGGAGGCGAAGGATAAGATTGAGCAGATTCATTTTTTGCTTTGAAATCACCTTGAGTAAAATTCCTTCCTACTTTCCTATAGAGGGGTGGTGGGAAAGAGTTCGCCCCCCCCACCCCGGAACTACCTGTGCTTTGATGTAATGCATGTACGTGGTTGCCCAGGTAGCTATTGCGCTTGAGTTTTCTCATCTATGAAAGAAGAAATACAAACAACTAACCAATATGTTTGTTGTGTGGACTAGGTGAGACTGAGTATGCTTTGAAGGAGGATACTTTAAAGGAAACAAAAAATACTACAAACCAATGGATCTCTTCCG
Source organism: Ctenodactylus gundi (assembly GCA_004027205.1). Classification (NCBI taxonomy): domain Eukaryota; kingdom Metazoa; phylum Chordata; class Mammalia; order Rodentia; family Ctenodactylidae; genus Ctenodactylus; species Ctenodactylus gundi. The sequence continues at coordinate 20,132 of PVKB01001106.1, forward strand.
TCTTTTCTCATTTTTCATCTTTTTCCACATAGGAACTTGATTGGCATATAAGAGCTTTACCAGTAAAAAGGGATTAGATTAAAGGTAATACGGTGGCGGGGGATACAATGAATTGAATTGTGCCTTCTCTTCAAAAAAGAATTTTTGATGTCCTAACCCCTGTCCAGTACCTCAGAATATATGCTTATCTGGAGGTGGAGGAATTGTAGATGTAATTAATTCATAATGCAGTGGTGTGTCTTTATAAGAAAAAAAATGACGTAAGGACAGAGACACATAGGAAGAAGGCCATGTGATGGTGAAGGCAGAGACTGGAGTGACCAGCTACAATGCAAGAGGTGCCAAGAATGTACCTGAAGGTAGGGAGAGGCGAGAAAAGCGCCTCAACTGTCAAAGCACCCATGGCCCGTCAACATGGATTTTGGGTTTCTGGCCTTTGGAATGAGGAGAGAATAAATTTTCTCTTGCTTTCATCGTGTGGTATTTTGTTACAACACTGCTAGGAAACTAATTCAGAGGGTTAAGAATAAAAGTCATTTTGGCTTCTCATAAACCCGTCTGTACTGCTGGCAAGCCCTCGCAGGGACCAAATCCAACATTACTCACTCCTCTGACTTTAAACCTGTGACATTGGGCCTCAAACAGTAGATGCACTTCATCGTTGACTGGAATGAATAAAGACACACACAACGAAGCACATTTACCAAATGAAAATCAAGCCATTGTGACTTGCAGAAAAGAGCTCCCTTTCACAAAGCGAGTCTAGTAGGAATCTTGGGTTATTGTGCCAGTGTGTTTATCTGCTTGATATGGAACATTAACTCCTATTTGGGGGGTGTTTCTTTCCCCACATCTTCTATTGAAAAATTGGAAAATGATATGACATGATGAGGCATTGGTCCAAATGTTAAACTTAAGGCTCCAAACAAAGCATGTGACAGTCAAAAATTGTCCAATTAAATGTCAGAGTATTTGAGTCTGTAATTGGTGATTACTTTGATGCATACCTTCGTACCTGCATAGATATTTCATCTTGATTTTTTTTTTTGGGGGGGGGTGGGGGCGGAACAGGATCTCACTCTGTAGCCCAGTCTGATCCTGAAATCACTATGGAGCCCAGGCTGTCCCTGGGCTCATGGCAATCCTCCTGTCTCAGAGTCCGGAGTGGTCCCAAGTGATGGGATTATAGATATGTGCCACCACACCAGGTCGTGGTGCTTGGGGAATTGAATCGAGGTACTTCATGCTTCTCAGGCAAGTGCTTTAACTGCTGAGCCATTCTTTCAGCCCCTGATTCCATATCCCCCTCAAGGCAGGGTCTTACTCTGTAGCCCAGGCTGGTCTTGAACTCACCATGTAGGCCAGGCTGGTCTTGGACTCATGGCCGTCTTTCTGGCTTAACCGCCCAAGGGCTGAGATTACAGGCGTGCACCATCATGCCCTACTTACATGGTGCTTGGGAATTGAACTCAGGGCCTTGTGCTTGCTAGGCAAATGCTTTAACCACTGTGCCATTCCTTCAGCCCCGAATTTTTTTTTTTTCCTTTTTGAGAGAGTCTTGCTCTGTATTCTGGCTGGTCCTGCGCTCACTGTGGCGCCCAAACTGGCCTAACACCCAGAGCAATCTTGCTGCCTCAGCCTCACAAGTGCTGGGATTACAGTCTTGTGCTACCATGCCCAGCTATTGCGCGGTGCTGGAGAAATGAACCCAGGGCCTTGTACTTGCTAGGCAAGCACTTTAAACCCTGAGTTACACTGCCAGCCAGCTCCCCTGCATAGATATTTTAATAACAGCACAAGTAATCAGGATTTCAAACATGCACTTGGGTTTCTCCGCAACATAAAAATCTCTTAAGTTTCCATTTCAGGAGAGTTTAAATTACCTGAATTCCCATTGCTGCAATTATCACTAGCAGAACAACATTCTTGTAACAGAAAAACACCATTGCAGGAGGCTAACTCACTTAATTTGTGCAAAACTAAAACTATCTTTTGCTCTTTTTTGCATATTTAAGTTTCTTCAGGCTTGTCATTAACTTTATATCATCTTCCTCAAAAATTTTAAAGGATATTTATGACTAGATAGATTCTTTACGTTTGAACAGAAGTGCCTTTTTTTTTCCTTCTTTTTTCCTATCAGGAAGGAAACTTCTTTCTTAGCAGTTTTGTGCATGGTCTCTAATGTCTGAGAAAAACAGAAGATTAAGCCACTTGTATGCAAATTTATATACAAGTGCTGAACTGAGGTGTAAGATAGGGAAACAGAGACCTCTCAGAAAGGATTCATCTCAAAAGACAATGGCGGAGTCTAACTCAACATTGTGTTCTCCTCTGGAAGGTCCTGCAACTCTGTATAGGGTGTCACAGCTCACCCAAAGAAATATGGCTGACATATGGAGCCATGTTTTGAGAAATAAACCTTGAATTCTTTGAAAAATTAACAAACCTGAAAGCCATACATTTTAGACCGCTTCTTTCCCCCACTGTTTTTATTAGTATACAATATTTACTTCAAGCTTGAGAGTTTTGTACATATATATGTTGTGGTATCATTAAAATCCTTTTCCCTCTCCCTTTTGGGTCCTCCCATTCCCTTCCTCCTCCCCCTGCAGGCTGGTTCTTTAGTCTATCTGGACAGCTCAGAGTTCAGTACAATATTGAGAAAGTTTTCAATGGTCTTATGAGCTGATGAGACTACATGTCATCTCATCAGTTTCTTAAACACGTTGTGTTGGAAGATTCTGTTAAATTCTAGTAAATTCTTGGTTGCATCAGAAGTGTTATACCCGTTCACTTAGAATACAGGTCATTTATAATAAATTTACTCTTTCCACTCACGAAAAGCCTGAAACTAGTGATATGAAAAGCCATATTACGCCCTATTAGATCATAAATCCCAGCTTCTCTTTGCATCTTGACAAAGTAGTTAGAGCTCTTCTCATTAGTGAGTATAAATGTTAACTTTGTAATATGATAAAGACCCATTTACAAACATTAACCTTTACCAAATATTTATTGAGTACCTACTATTTTCCAGGAAATTTGTCAGGTGTTTTATTGCAATAGAACAGGCAAGATCACCTCTGAAATTTTCTGGTGACAAAGTGACTTAACATTGCCTTTTCCTGACGAAGGTCAGTGTCAGCCATTCTGTCCAGGAAAAAGAGCTGAACTTGAACTTGATATATATGATATATATATCATCCAGATTTTCCAGCTAGAGCTGGGTTTTACTCTGGAACTCAACCAGTGAGATGTTTTGCACTTGGGTTTTCAACTTGATTAATCAACCAGCACAGCTTTTGCGTAGGTGAAGGGTACTTGAAAGAGGGATTGTGGAGTAAGGTTTGAGCTGGCTCTAGAGTACCAGTTAGCTTTATTTTGTAAACACAAACATTCCAATGTCATGTACAAATCAGTTGTCTTGAGAGGAATGGCATTCGGAGCCTTGAAGACAGCACAGGGAGAGTGTCACCAAGAAGTCACCAAAACAGTAAGTGAGCTGAGCAAGTACGTCTCAGTGAGTCCTGATTTCTGGGATGTGACTTTGCTTTCAAGGTGGTGGTCAGGATTGTAGCAGGGATTGAACCTAGGAGATGGTCCTTTTAATTTTGCTTTAAACCCTTCTGTGCACGAGGATTTAAAGGGCAGGATTTCGAGGGCAGTGGAGAACAAGAAATGGAATTCCAGCAGGCTTTTGTTTCTAAGTGTAGTTCTACCAACAAACTGAGTAGATCTGTGTCCCCAGTGGCTGTGTGGTTGACACACGGAGCTAGCACTGTGGTTGCTGCTGAGAATTAATGGGTACTGTCTACTTACTGTCTCCAGGAGGAGATTAAGACATTGATATTCATTATCTAATTTCTTAATCAAATAACTCTAGGAAATGCTATTTCTATTCACTAGCTCCCTTATTCTGATGAGGGAACAGGTGATATAATTTAAGAACCTGGCTCAAGGTCACACAAAAACAGTGTAGTAAGAATTCCAACTCCTGTATTTTGATTCTGAGCTGGAATTTGAACCTAGGCTGACTGACCTGAGAGTCCAGTGACTTCTAGTAAGGTTGAGGGAATATAACATAAACAACACAAGCATGTCATATGCTTCTCATTTTCTCAATATGTTTCCTTGGTGTTCATCTGTGTTTACTCTATTTCTAGCAAAAAAACTCTAACTTCTTTTAAGCTAGAGGCAGGCTGCACAAGATTTGCCTAAGCATTGAGGAAAATCTCATTCCTAAAATCATTTCCAGATCAATGTTGAGAAATATTGAGGCAGAGACTGATGGGGTATTTTCTTCTAAGAATTCAGGCTGAAAAGAAGGAAGAAAAAGGACATTAAAAGATAGGAGGGCAGGATTTTGAGAGAAAGTGCTTGAATGGTCTCCATTCATCATTTCTGCTTGTTACTAAAAATGTTCTTGGAAAAGAAAAGATTAATATGTATTCATTTGAATAAAGGGATGGAAGAATGACTCTTTAGGCAAATGCTTTGAATTCAAACTTTCTTGCTATTTACAGCTAAATTTTAAAAAATGATTTTAAAAATACATTCATGATGTGTTTATTGTCAGTGATGCTGATAAGTAAGAAAATACGTATTTCTCATAATCCTGTAGACTTAGCTAATTGCACTTTACATTTTGGTGTAAAATGTTCAATGGCCTTTAAAAAAAAGATATGTGTTTAATTACCAAAATTGAGAGTATAATTTAATGTACTAAAATCATATTCCTAACACATTATAAAGCTTAGAGATAATAATTTACATATAGGTCTATAGTGGCCAAGCTCTTTGAATGGATAGTGAATGAATATGTGAGATTTCTTTATCAGGTGGGATCATAGTTGACTGTAGGACAGTTCAGATATTCAGAATTTAAAAATACTAAACCTTCCAAGAACTGAAAAGTCTAACAAGTGGAGTGTCAAAAATGTAATGCAAATGAGGTTGGTAGCCAGGCCAATATTATGCACTTTTGCTTGTGTGCATGGTAGGGTCTTTGGGGAGCAGGACGACCTTAATCTGTTAGCTTCCTGATGTACTTTGACAGAGTTGGTGTTGCCCTGTCTGGTTCCTTGATTGTTGCTGTTTTAGTTACTCTTTTGTTTCTGAGACCGAATAACTGACATACACAATTTATGGGAGAAAAAAATTTATTTTAGCTTAGTTTCCAAAAATCTCAGTCTGTTCATGGGTGGCTGTCAATGGTGGAAGCTCATGGCAGAGACCTAGTAAGGGGACAGCTATTCGACCAAGTCCCAGTGACGTGCCCCTCCCAGGTCAAGCCTCAGTGTTCAGCCCCTTCCTTAACAGCGTGTGGTTCCATACTGATTCCACTACATCCAGATGCCTGAGGCTTTAGGAGGACATTGCAGATCCAAACCCTAACGGTTGACCTGACAGTCTCCTATTGCTTACTTGTCCCTATGCTATTTCCTACCTCACACTTTAAAGGGACATTTTAAGTTTGGCATCTGTATCATTCTCTCCTGAACATTTAGTAGATTTAACTGTTAGTTTGATTTTACTTTATGAATGAATTGAACCTTCCGATGGACACGAAGTAAAAACCAAAGACATGGGAGCAGTCAGGAGAAGAAAATGGTGAAAATTTGAATAATTTTCCCTATTAAATGTTCCTGAAAGATTTAGCCTGGCAAGTTGCTTGCCTGTTCCTGTACTTTGCTGTTTCTCGGTGCTGGATTGAACTCAAGGATCACATATGCTAGGGTTGTGTTCTGCCACTGAGCTACATCTCCAGTAAAGGCTCCTTCTTATGTAACCTAGGACTCTCGCTGCTTAGCCTCTTGGATTCAGCTTTCATTTAAGTGTTAGTCACAGACTCTTCCCTCAAACAATACCTTTTATAAACTTCACGACTTGGGCTTTCTGCCTCATCTGCCTTGACCACCTGTGTTCCCATGGACTCAAATTTCCCCGTGATCGTTTTAACTGTGCGTCTTCCTTGATTAGGTTGCTGGTTTCCTGTCCCTAGAGAGTCTGTTTTGGAAGGTTTCCTAATCTCAATGATTGTCAACTATTATCCCACAATATCTTTTGAACATCCATTTTTCCAGCCTTGATGCAACTCCGGATCTGAACTCAGTGTCCTCTTGCGGGTGGGTTTTCCCTTTCGTATCACTGACATTACTACTCCAAAATGCTTGAGGATTTATTACTCCATGTTATCTGGCTGTTCTGCAAATCTTTGGAGAATTCATGGAGAGTTAAAAATCCGTCTGACATTCCTCGTCCCTTATTAGGAGTTAACATTACTTCATGCAATCACATTGCACAGCGGTGATATCATATATTTGTCTTTGGATCAAGGCAGCTTTGTAGCTTAATGCTTCTCTTCGTTGCCAGCGTCATCATTCAGGTAAGAAAATTCCGTCTTTTCCCAATTCTTGGCCCCAATCAATGACCCCCAGCACATTTTGCTTGTGGCCAAGTCTGTTCTCCGTCCTCAGCCCAGGTGGCTGTATGTCTGCTCAGTGCTTACCCAGGCCTATTAGGCTGATCCTGTGGCAGAGCCCCTGTCTTTGTCTGCCCTCTCAGTGTGCATCCTGTCTCTGGTATAAAGAAGAGTCTGAACTTCTTTTGTTTACTTGAATGTCATTGCATGGTCTAGGGCTTTGAGCCAGTCTGACAAAAGATTCAGGCTTTCCAATCTTATCATTATGCACGGAAGTGACATTTCATGGAAATGTTTGTCTCCTTTACCTTGGAGAGGTTAGAGAAATTCCTAATGATCAAATTCAGTGTCTGGATCTTAAAAGTGGATGAATAGAAGCTGATTTTCTCAACAGTCATTCTCTCAACTTTTTATTCTTGTTTTTAACCTATTCTTCTGTACCCTTAATGCCTGTTTATATGGCGGCTCCAAGCTCTGGCTGCTTTGCTATCCACTGAGTGTGTTTCTTGTATTGACGCAAGTACTCTGTGTTGTCCACAGCACAAAGCTAGTAATAAACCCAACGAAAAAATTTGACCACTGGAAAAGTTAAGTCCAAAGCCATGACACTAGTGAATGGCCGAGTCTAGTTCGCTGTCCTTTATATGATAATTGCTCCCTCCAAAGCATTCTATAATAATGTCTGATTGTTATAATAAATCATCTATATGAATATATCATGTAGGCCAAGTTTGAGTTAAAGTTTATCTTCTACTTCTTAGTGTTTCCTTGCCTGGGTCATCCATGGAAACTTCTTAGCCTACACTCAGGTGGGTTGGGAGACACTTGCTTGTGTCTGATGTCTGATGTTCCATAGATACCATGTCTATTTCTGCTAGGAGAGATTCTGATTTTATTAACCTAGCCATGTTGCTTTAGGGACAGGAATCTGAGGTGCAAAGAGTTTTTGTGACTTCCCAGACGTGTCCTTCTTGATAGTGGTAGCACACTGTTTCACTATTTGTAGTCTAGATTTCATATTCCTAGAGGCTTTTCAGTGCCAAATTGTGGTTAAAGTGAGCACGTTTCTTAGAAGAAAAATTTTGTTGTTACTAACACTAGTGTGTGAATTATCCAATTAGATCCTTCCAATTGAGAGCTTATGAGGATTGTCGCATCATCTGGCCAAGCTGTCCTGTACTGGGTGCTAAGGGCCTGATCTAGTATCTTGGCGTGTTAATGGCCCAACAGCAAAGACTGCATCATCTGTTCTGGAGACTCAGTCTTCCTCATTTGAGTGTCTTTCTCTATAATGAGGTATTACTTCTTATATATGAGCACAGTGGATTTGCTTTATCTTACCTGTCCTCTTTCTGTATATTCTTCTGTCAAGGTCTTACAAGTCTAAGATATTAAGCCTCCAGAAGCTGCGATTAAGGAAATGTTGAATGGATTGGCTTGTTTGAGCATTTTATCCATGACTTGGCTTTAGCAATGATCTGAAGAGCATTAGGAAGTGATGTTAACCTAACTTTGGGTGTCCACAATCCTTCTATTACTTGAAGGCAAGAGTTTTTTTTTAATTGGGGGTAACAGATGTTGCCTTTTCCATTAGACTCATTTTTTTCCCCTGTTTTATTTATCCTAAGCACATCTAGGGTAATTACCTCTAGGGTCCCCACCAGGACTGCTTTGAAGTCAAGTAATCACAAAGATGTTGTCAGGCTTGTTGAAAAACATGTGCTTTACTGACAGTGTTCCCTGACCTTGTGAGTTGCCTTTCTTATGAAAGAGCCCCTGAGCTAGTCTTCCCTGCTCTCTTGAGTCTCTCTCACTGAGTGTTGACTTCTCCTAGGCTTAGGAGGCGTTTGTGATGGCTTTCTGCCTGGTAGCCACTCAGGTGACTAAGAAATCTGCATGGCACAGAGGTGGGGAGGCACTTCATTAGCTTAGAAGATGTAGGAATCAAAGCAAAATCTGTTGGACCTAGTTTACTTTGCCAACAAAGAGAGTCTCTTTAAAGTTTTCCAAGATTTCTAGCCAAAGATTTTAAACAGAATCATGTAAAATGACCATTTTAGCTTCTGGCTATTTTGAGGTTAGACAATAAAGTGAGTGTCTATTTACAGATTTTCAACAGGAAATAAATTTGTCTCATCAAAATCATCAAAATGCTGGGTGCTGTGCAGAAAGAGAAGTATGAAAATATCACAATTTCTGGTATTGGGTTGCATTTGCCATATATAGAATTAATGAATACTATGGCCCAATTTTCTTAATAGGGTCTTCAGCTTTTAAATATGAAGGTAAAACATGTCTTCGTTAAGGTTCACTCCTAGCCGGTAGGCTGCAGGAAATGCTGCATCCACATCAAGACTAAACAAGATTTATTTTGTTTATTTTGCCTCTCAGAGAAGTGGAAGTAAGACATGAAATGGGAGTTATGACGGCTCATTCCGAGGCTGAACATGCTTGGAAGGGGACTGTGAGATAAAATTCTTCCATTAGTTGTAAAGTTGCATATAGTACTACTTTCTTAGGCAGAGTGTTAGTTGAAAGAGAAGCTCTAATTTTAGAAGTACTGTTGATGTTCTGTTAAGAGAAAATTGGTGACAGCTTCCGGTCAAGATGGCGGCTGAGTAACAGCACTGCACAAAGTCTTCTCATCAACTCACTTAAAAAATCAAGAAGATAGTTAGAAAAAGTGTGTTTGGTGTAGGTAGGAAAGAGAGGCGCATCCCCAGAAACTGAAAGGCGACCAGTGGGAGGCCAGAAACTCCCAAGGATCATCAAAACCGGAGGGGGGAAAAATAAATAAATCCCCGTAGTCCAGTAAGCCACCGCGGCCAGTGGCAAACAGCAGGCAGCGGCGGACCGAGGAACGCTCGCGGGGACCTGAACACCGGACTGAATGGAGCTGGAGAGGATGGAGCACACAACAATGGGAGAAGAGGCTGTGGGCGGGTCAGAAGCAACTGACTTGGCACGGCCCCATGCTTCCAGCACCCACAGATCACAAACAAGGTCCGGAGGCCAGACCTCAGCCCGAGGTAAGCGCGGACCCAGACTAATCGGAATCATTGGTTGTGGGTGGCCTCAGAAGCACCAACCCACGGGTGTTTGTATTATAAACACAGTGTGTGCCCCCCGCAGAAGAGATCCCGGAATCCCAGATCAGAAATGGGACTCAACAACCGTCGCAGGCAGTGACGTCAGCAGGAGCCATTCACTTTTCCTGCTCACCAGAGACAGTCAGAGGTAGCAGAACCATGGGGAAATGTGGTAACAAATCTTATACAAAAAGATCTGACTCCCCAGGGGAGGGTACAAGGGGTGCTGAAATTGCAGAACCCAAAGAAAAGGACAAAAATGATGGTAACCTCTGGGCCCAGATAGTCAGTGAATTAAAACAGGAATTAAAGGAGGAGTTAAACTGGGAAGCAAAGAAGGAAATAAATCAGACAGCGGGAGAACTACAAGAACACTTAGCTAAGCATAAAGCGAGCCTTGAAAAGGAATTAGAGGAGACCAAAGAAGAATTGGGGAAGCGCAGGCACAAATCTACAAAAAGACCTGAAACCCCAGGAGATGAAGTCAGGGTAAATAAAGATGAATATGGCAAAAATAATGGCAACTTCTGGGCCCAGAAATTCAGTGAATTAAAACGGGAATTAAAGCAGGAAATTAAACAGACAGCAGAAGAGCTACACCAATACATAGATAAGCAAAAAACAAGCCTTGAAAAGCAACTAGAGGAGACCAGAGAAGAAATATACCAGAAGATAATGAAGACAAAAGAAGAAATTAGAGACGAACACAACAGAGATATAGAAAAATTGAATGCAGATATTCAGGAAATGAAAAACACACCGGTAATAATAAGCAACCACTTTAAACAACTTCAGAATAGTATGTCAGACCTAGAAAATAAAGTGACCAAGCTGTAACATACAGGCCATGAAGAATACAAAGTAAATAAAGAAAGCGAGTCATTACAACAACTGATAGATGATTCAAGGAGAAATAACCTCAGAATTATGGGAATTGAGGAGAAGACTGAGGACAAAACAAAAGGCTTAAAGGGCATGTTTAATGAAATAATGGAAGAAAATTTCCCAAATCTTAGAAGAGAAATGAACATGGAACTTTTGCAGGCATATAGAACACCAAACAACTTTGATCAGAAGAGACCCTCATCACGACACATCATAATTAAAATTCTAGAAACCCAACACAAATAGAAAATACTAAAAGTGGTAAGAGAAAAACAGAAGGTGACCTACAAAGATTAACCCATCAGGATAATGGCAGATTTTTCAATCCAAACTCTAAAAGCAAGGAAATCGTGGAGCAATATCATCCAAGCACTAAAAAAAACATAGATGCCAGCCAAGACTGCTGTATCCAGCAAAATTATCTTTTAACTTAAAGGGAGAACTTAAAACTTTCCATGACAGAGACAGCTTAAAGGAATTTGTAGCTACTGAGCCAGTGTTGCAGAAAACACTTAAAGGAAACTTGGACAGTGAAAGGGAGACCAGTGATACTGATGACCCCAGAGAAAAAGTGACAACAGCTAGAGGAGAAGGAGCTGAGAAAAAAGTAGGTTAGTAATCAGTGAAATATGAGTAAATAAGATGTGAAAGTTAGGAAATTAAGAAATAACTAGATTTGCCTTCATGTCTGTTGCTTTAAGTATATTTATGTGGTATAGATTTAAGTTCATTGAATGTAGCAATGTGATATAGTTTTTAACTTTGTTTTGTTGTAGCAATTCACTTATTAGGTCACTAATGAAAGTTTATCCTAAGGAAACTGATGGAAACATAACCTTGTGAATGTACAAATATGCACCTTCCAGTATTCAGATAAGGCAATTGAATTTTACTTATTTATTATTTTTTATTCTTTCCCAAATTAACTATCCTTTTGAACTACATGCTTATAATTATTTTCTAGTGTGAGCTGGTGGGTAAGGCCAGTTTTAACAATAACAACAAAGATGTAGGAAAATATGGAAAAAAAAACTTTTGCTGAATATCCCAATGAAGGGATTGGTTGAATTCAGAGAGGAGATATCCAGATCTGACTACTGCGAACCCATTAGAGGAACAGGAAGCTGGGGTAGAGTGGCGACTTGAGTGAAATGACTTAGGCTTGGAAGATTAATATGTTAAACACCGTATGGTTTCTTGGACTTGGAAAACCCAGAACACAGACATTCTTTGGTACCATATGAAGTGATTACTGGAGCCAGGGGAAGGGACAGGGAGGGGGTGGGAGGGTAGCGGATGGGAAGGGATTGTGAAGTCGATGTGATACTTAGATGTACAAAACACCCAAATTCATTGTAAATACTATGCATTACATTTGTATATTAATAAAAATAGTGGGGAAAAAAAAGAAAATTGGTGTTTTTTTCCCTATTGCCTGTACGGGGTGAAGGATGTGTGCCTTGAACTAGGTTTCTTCTGTCTCACTGGTTTGTTCTTATTTTAATTGGATTTTGCATTTGTTGTTATTGCTCATTGTTGAGACCTATGAGAGACGATTAGCCTCATGAGGAAGTAATGGCGGGGACTATGGCATTTCAGTTATTCTAAACCTGCACGAGCTTAGTCTTTTCACTTGCTCCTCGCCTGGGAGCAGGGAGCGTGCTGCTGGGACAGAGGTAGGTTATGCTGTATTTTTGCAAATGGAGCCTCACGTTAGCTGGGAGCTAAGAAGTTTTGATAGCACAGAATGCAGAGTTGGGACAGGAAGTTTATGACAATTAGCTAAAGGAAAGCCAAGATTCAAAATTGAGTCTGTGTTGATAAGAACTCTAATCATAATTTCCTGCGATGTCAGGAGACTTTTTTTTTTTACCATTTACTTCCTCATTCTTTGGAGGCATTTGTCTTAATACAAAGCTGGTAAAGAACTGTTAGGCAGCCAATGGAATAGGGAATCCATGAGAAAATAATCTATGTATTTTTTGCATGGCCGATCTAGTAAGTTATTACAAAGTTATTTGTGTGCATCGTTCCCTAAAATATTAATTAATATTTCAATATGTCAGTTTTCCTATTTCCTCCAAAAATTAGAATCTGAGCTAATACCATGTTGTGCAGTCTGGTGCCTAGGATTATTTTGTTCTGTCACCTTTTAAAATTTGTGCTCAGTTTCCTTGAAAAATGATTTAAAATTTTTTCCTGCTATTTGTAATACACCAGTCAGTGTTTTGAATGTCAGTCCTGTCATTTTAATCTATCGCAGAGCACACATTGAAGGTTAGTAATAGCTGATGATGATTTATTTGACAGGGTTTCAAAATAATAACATTGAACACTTTTATTGCCTAATTATCTAAAATGATATGAGTCTAGAACAATAGAGTAGAATGAGCACCATACACAAAATCCAGCCTCAGCTCTTACCGTGTAGAGATGGGGGTGCTGAGGGAGAAGGGGGCTTTCAGTGAAGCTGTAGGATTAACTTGTAGAGACAGGAGAGGAGGAGAAAAATGATTCTTAGGGCTGCTAATGTAAGCATAACCCTTAAGTCTCTAAAGTGGAGAAAAATTTAGTTTTGGAGAATTTCAATAAACCAATCAAATGATCAAAGGACCTCACCTTGGCAGAGCACTTTCAAAAATATTTTAGAAATGTTTTTAGTTGGCTTGCACATCCTTTAACCAAAATATGTATTTTTATTAAGTGAAGCAGTGGCAGTTTTAACAGCTGCAGTTCTCATTTTATGGGTATAATTAATTACTATCTGTGTGTGTGTGTGTGTGTGTGTGCGCGTGTGTGTGTCTCCACAAGGTTGAAGCGTAAGTCACAGAAGATGGGAGGCAGGTTGTGAAGACAACACTTTGTTGAGAAAATTGTAGAAGGGAAGAGAAGAAGGCTAGAAGGAGGAAGAAGGTAAAGCTTCTGCTAGTCAGAAGGGGGGACCTAGAAATGTGGGTGGCCCGGCATCTGGAGGAGGTGCACAGATGCGATGGAGCTGAGAACTGGGAGCGTCGGCAAGCTGGTGTGCAGGCAGCAGCAAAAGTCTGCGCAGTGGCTGCTGTGGTGGGCCATAAGGGCAAAACAGAGACTTCATCCCTGAAGAAGGTCAAGTAGATAGCAAGACTTTATAGCTCTCAATAGGCGAACTATAAACAAAGGCAGAGAGATTAGAAATGTTTTGTCGTAAAGAGGCTAAGAGGCTTAAGTGAAGTAGTGAGTACGGAGGCTTGAACAATGGGCCTCTTTTTCCGCCTGTCCTTCAACAAGTCCTCTCCAAAATACGATGCTAATTATTTCAAAGACCAAGGTCTTAAAGTTCTCATTTTTTTATAAAACAGAACATATTCCCATATAAAAACACATTCAGAGCAAACACTCATTAAGTTTCAGTCCAAATTAACTAGCTAAATAGAATTCACCAGACATGCATTATTTCCTTCTAGAAGTGTGCTAGAGCTCTCCGGAGCCTTACCTTGGCTGCCCACCTGTGTTGCCAGCACATCCATTGTGATTGGCATGACGTAGGTGCTCAGTAAATTGTTGTTGAATAAAAGAAGTCAGTTTATTTTGTCAATCTGTTATTTTTAATTGGAAAGGTGATTCAAGTATGTATTAAATTTAAACATGGTAAGAGCATGTGAAAAAGTTATGTTTACTCTTAAGACATCCAGTCTCTCACAGAAGCAACAACTGCAACTCATATGTACAATATTCTTTAGAAATCATCTCTGTGTTTGAACATATAATCATATGTGTATGTATAGAGTTGGCCCTATCTGTATATACATGGGCATATATTCATGTATATTGTATAAAGTTAGCTCTGCTTATCTGCAAGTTCTGTATCCACTGATTCAACCAAAATTCAACAGAAAATATATTTTTTAAGTGTATGTACTAAATAGGTGCAGACTATTTTATTTTGGTCGTTGTCCGCTAAATTTCACAGTATAACAACTGTTGAAGTAGAACTTATGTTGTACTACACACAATAAGTAATCTGGAAGTGATTTAAAGTATATTGGAGGATATATATATGTATGTATGTTTGTATAAAACATATATACATACATATACACACATACACATATACACACACACACATATATATATATATATATTCTATGCAAACACTAAATTATTTTATGTAAGGGACATGAGCATCTGGGAATTTTATTCTCTGAGGAAGGTCCTGAAATCAAATGCCACGGGGAGGCATGATTGCACATAGAAATTCATATGTATTCATATATAGTCTTTTTTTACAGTAGTGAAAACATACTATATTGACTGTTACACGTCTTAGTTTTTTCACTTAATAACTATTTTATGATCATATTTTGAGACTTGCCTTCCAACAAATGAAAAACTATGTCTCTCTGGAATTTTATTTTTTATTTCTTTTGTTATTGAGACTGAGTGTCTTTTCATACGTTGATAAGCCATTTGTGCTTTTTTCCATGGACTTCCTTTTTAAGGTCTTTGTCAATTTTTCCTTTCGGTTTGATGGTCCTTCGTAACTGGTTTCTGAGAGGTCTTTATAAGTGAAGGAAAGGAGCTCATTGTCCTTTGCACGGAAATGTTTTTCTGAGTTGATCGTTTGTCTTTTGACTTTCTGTAGTGTTATGCTTTTCCATGTATGAAAAACAAAACAAGACAGAGCAAGTTTAATGTAGTCAGCATTTACTAATTTTTTTGGAATCTGGGTCTTGTGTGTTGTTTTGAAAAGCCTTCTTAGCCCTAAAAGAAATAAGCTCACCTACATTCACCTTTAATAATTTTGTGATTTTATTTTATGTATTCAGTTATTTGATTCGCTTGTAATTATTTCAGCAGAAGGTACCTTTCTTAGATGTTTCCTAGGTGTTCAGTCTGTTGAATAATCCACTGCCCTTACAGATTTGAAATGCCACTTGTTTCATATTTTGAGCTTTTGTGTGTTTCAGCTTTTGTTTAAAAATTATTATCATGAAAATTGCAACCTTCTAAAATGGATAGAAAAAAGAAAAGAAAGATACGCTGTTCCTATCACTTAGCTCCAAAACTTCCGACAGAATCAATGCCTTTATCACTCTCTTCGGTAGATCAGTTGGAAGAACTCACAGGCATCGCGCCACGTTTAGGTGTCGTGGTATGTGTCTGTTGGTTTATGGCACCCCAGAAGTGAGCCTTGAGACAAAGATTTGAATGAGAATCAGTGTCAGGAAGTGAGATGTGAGAGAGGAAAGGAAGAAAAATTGCTAGGGAGTATCGGAAGGCACGCTCCTAGCAAATTTTGCTTACTACTGCTGAAGAATTCTCCGAGGCAGCAGAGAACTTGTTTCCCAGTTAGGTTTTTCCTGTGTCTAAGGGGCAGAGAAGCGGGATATGTATTCTCATTGCGTTCATTGTTTCTGCCATTTGTTTTGTACTCCATTTATTATCCTTCTTCACCAAATTCCCATGTATTATTTGTTATCTTTTCTAACTTTAAATTATAGAAATAATAGTGACATTTGCTGCATATGAATAAGGGCATCAGATAGAGGGTAAGCGTGTAACATGGTAGTTCTCTGCATTAGATATATTTCTCTATTTTGCCCATGAGAAACCTCAAGGTGAAAATTTGCATGGGGTTAATATCAACATTCAAGCCCAACTCATAGGCCTAACTTCTCTATAGCATGTGTTTCATCCTAAGGCTCTTTTCTTTTTAATTCTACTGTTTTGAGTGAAATATATAATTCTTCAAGACTCCATTGAGCTCCTTTCACCTAACCAAAACTAGTTTCTGTTAAACACAGACAAGAATTAAAAGCCACATCATAATCACAAAACTTGAATGGCAACATGCATGTGATTTAGGGAGTTGATACCTTCAGTGGTGAAGAAGGAGTATACACAGCAGAGAGTGAAGAGACTTGAAGCAAGTGCAGGTGGTTTTCAGCTGAGCCTCCAACAGAATCTGATTCTTGTGAGGCCAGAGCAGCCATTACAGGCTTCAACTAGCTCTCCAGAAGCGTTTTTCTCATTGGATGAAGTACTAGATTTCTTAATTGGTTGATCAAATAGCTTCCTTCTGTGGTAAAAACCCACTGTACCTTCATGTTTGTAACAACACACATCTTTAGTTTTTACTTTTCTTGAGCATAATGATAAACTTGCCCAGGGTCACAGAACTAAAAAATAGTGAGGAAGGTGACTTGGCAGTCAATTTTTGATATTTGTTTTTTACAAATGAATACTTTTTCTTTAAGTCCAACAACTTTAGCTGCATAAGTTGGAAATTGCAAGGATGTTTTATTTAAAATGGATGTTACCCAGTACTCCCAACAAAATGAAAAATCAGTCTCCACAAAGGAAAATTTGATAGTTTTCATAATTTTGCAATGCTGAAACTGGTGATTGTAGGAGGCAAAATATTAAGTAATATAATTTTAATTCTATTCTTCATTTCTTTTTGTTACTCTGGGTTCTGTGATCATGTGGATGGTTATGAGCACTCACAATAATCTGACTAAAGGACAATGTCAATCAAATTCATTTAACCAATTTCTAAGGATGTAAGTACATTCCTATTATTTTTTTGTACATTTATTTATCAATAGAAGTAGCCATCTGGAGGACAGTGCATATTATCATATGTAGCTCTTTTATACTTCTAATGTTTTTAAATTAAGTTTTTACATATAACTAAATTTGGTAAACTGAATATGTAGCAATTCTCAAGATATGTTGCATATTTTCAGAAAAAAGAAAGATAAAACACGACTGGGAGAGAGTATTTGACAAAGATATATCCTATAAACAGAAGGTCCAAAATAGTCAAGTGATTCTTAAACCTCAGTACTGAGAAAATTAACAATCTGGTTAATAAATGGGCACAATATCTGAATAGACAACTCACCGGGGGTTGTATGAGAGATTTCAAATAGGCATATAAAATACAGTCAACATTGTACATCATTAGTGAATACAAATCAAAACAACCATGTAGGTACCACTACACAACGTTAGAATTGTCTAAATCTGAAACAATGACACCACAAATGCTGATGAGGATGCGGAGCAACAGAAACTCCCATTCATTCTGGTAGAAATGTAAAAATGGCACTATCAATTTGGAAGACAGGTTGGCAGTTCCTTAACAAAATTAACTACATTGTTATCTATGATCCAGAAGTCATATCCTTTGGAATTTATCCAAATGAGTTGAAAAGTTATTTTCACAAAAACTTGCATGCAAATGCTTATAATAGCTACTTCATTCAAAATTGCCAAAACTTGAAACCAGCCAGAAGGTCCTGTAGTTGGTAAATGGGTAAGCTGGCAATATCCGAGACTTTTAGGGCAGCGAAACAATTCCATTGTTATGATGCTCTGATGGTGACTATGTATCTTATTTGTCAAGAGACATAGACTATGCAATGCCAAAAATGATTTCTAATATAAACTGTGTATCTCGAGTAAGAGCAATGTGTTAGATCATAAATTATAACAAATGTACGACTCTGGCTGAAGGGATGCTGATAGTGGGGGAGGCTGTGTGTGTGTGTGTGTGTGTATGGGGGGGTCAAGGCCTGTATAGGAATTTTCTGAACCTTCTACTCAGTTTTTCTGAAAACCTAAAACAGTTCTAAAAACCTAAAATCAATTAAAAATATAATCATTGAGGTTTGCTTTCATTTTTGATATTGTGTCTATATTATTCACATCATTATTTTTAAGTAATAGGAAATTTAGCACCTGTAGGCACATAGGTGGTATTAACTTAAAATTTCTGCGGGATATATCACATAACAGAATGTATCAGAAATCTGATATGTTGTTCACAAAATCCAGTGTGAAATTGGAGAATCTATTTTCTGAAATAAATACCATCACGGATCCTCACAAACTCAGGATTAGTGGGCACTCCTAGAAAAACTAGATATAGACACTTGACTACAGGTGACCCGACTGCTTTACCTTGTGCAAGAAGAGGCTTTTAATATCGATAAGATCACATTACTGCCCTGCGTATAATCCTTAAGTATTTAAGCACGTCCTGAGCACCTGACAGGCGCCTGTAAAGAAACACGTGGTAGGGCAACCTCTACGCCTGGCTTTGTCTTTAAATTTACTTTATTCCATCCTACGGGTATACTATAATTTGTTTATCTATTTATTCGGTTCTGAAAATATAACTTTTGTTTTCAGTTTCTGGTATTTTGGAGAACTTGCCAAACTGTCCTCAAAAGTGATTGAACGATTTTATGTTCTCACTGCTATTGTATGAGAATTTTAGTTACTGTGCATCTTTGTCCATGCTTGGTATAGGCAATCACTTAAGTTTAACCATTTTATTAGGCATGTAGGTATAATACTGTGTTTTTGATTTTCATTTCTCTAATGATTAAAGACACTGCAAATCTTTTCATATGCTCATTTGGCAATTTTCTTTCCTGTAGTGTCAGTTTTTATCCTTTGCCTATTTTATTTTCTTATCATTCAGTACTTTATTTTCCTGGATATTATATATTTATGTATTCTTATTATTACATATTTATGTGGTTTACAAACTTTTCCTGCAGTGTAGTTTATCATTTTATTCTCGAAGTAATATCTTCTAAGAAGTTCTGAGTTTTGACAAAAAATACCTCCCTTTTAAATATTTCATAGATATCAAATTCTACATTGATGTCTATAATCCATTTTGAGCTAATTTTATTTGTATACAAAATATAAAGTTAAGATTTTCTGAGTCATAGGTATTGAATTGTTCTGGTCTACTATTTGTTAAAAAGATTGTTTTTTCTCTACTGAGCTATGCTGCCACCTTTGCCAAAAGTCAGTGGATCATATATATGAGTTTATTTCTAGACTCTAGGCTGTTGACCTGTTTGTCTAGTTTGATGTCAGACCACACTCTTCTGATTACTCGAGCTGCATGATAAGGCTGTTGGATCAGACATAGAAGTCTGTTGTTACTGTTTTAGTTACTTTGTCTACTCTAGGTCTTTCTATTCCTTAAAAATATTAGAATCTGGAGCTACAGGCCTGTATCTCTGTGATTAGAACACTTGTCTAGGAAGCATGAGGCCCTGGATTCAATCCTCTAGTACAACATAATAGCTGGGTGTGGTGGCACATATCTGTGATCCCAACACTTGCACTCAGGAGACTGAGGCAGGAGACGGATGTGAGTTCTAGGCCAGCATGGGCTATCTAGTGAGTTCAAGAACAAGCCCGGACCACATAGTGAGACCTGCACCATGTAGTCAGGCTGAGGGCTTATAATTCTTAGGCAAGTGCTTTAATCACTGAGCTACGCCCCTAGCTCAGCTGAGCTTTTGTTAGGACATAAAGAGATATTAGATTTTGTTTAATGCTTTTTTGGTGTCTATATTTATTGAAACGATTATATGGTTTTTAAATTTACTTTGTTAGTCATTAGTTATCTCATGAATTGATTCCATTTGTTAAACCAACCTTGCATTCTTGTGAAAAGCCACATTTGACCATGATTTGGTATCTTTTTTATGTACTGTTGAATTCAATCCAATTCAATTTGTCAAAGGTTTGTTAAGTTTTTCAACTATGAAGTATGTTGTTTGTAATTTTTTACAGCAAATTTATCTGCCTAATTTTGGTGTCAAAATAATGTTACTTTTATAGAATAAACTAGACATTTGTCCTTTCTTTTCAATTTCTGTTTCTCCTCTCAAGTTGAGGTTTGAAGCCGGAGCCTTCACATGGAGCTATTTCCCCAGTTCTTTTAGTATTTTTTTTTTCTTTAAATTTTAAGACAGGGTTTGGCTAAGTTTCCCAAGCTGGGATTACTCGTGTTTTCCCCCTACCCCGGCCCCAAGGTTCTGGACTATAGGCATGGTGCCATCGCGCTTGGCCTTCTCTTCAACTTTCAAAGGATTTATGCAGACTAATTGTTTTGTCCTGTGTAGAATAATTAATCAGTAAAGCCATCTGAGTTTGAAGTTTTGTACTTTGGGAAGGTTTGAAGCTATAAATTCAATTTTTTTAATAGCTAAAGGAATTTTCGGGTTCTCTACTTTTTGAGTAAGTTTTAGTGTTTAAGGAATTCTTCCATTTCATCTCACTGGTCAGCTACGTTGGCATGAAGTTGTTTCTAATCTTTATTTGTGATGTGATATGTGGAATGTAGTGATAGTACCTTATTCCTTTTGTCCTATTTTTTTCTTCTAAGTTATGTTTCTTCCTCAATCAGTTACTTCTAGTTATACTTCACTTTGCTTCTTTTTTTTAGGACAGAAGTTTAAGTATTTGATTTGGGATGTTCTCACTTTCTAACATGAACATTTTAATGTTAAAGTTTCCTTCTTAATGCTGCTTAGCCAAAGCAAAAATTTTGGTATGCCAATTTCACTTTTTAGTTGAAAATACTTTTTAATTTCTCTTTTTATTGATTCTTTGATAACCCATAGGATATTTAGGTGTGAGTTAATTAATTTATCAAATATTGATGTATTTTGCAGCTATATTTATATTACTTATTTTTAATTAATTTTCATCAGGCTCAGAGAGTATACTTTATTTGAATTCACATTTGTTTCTATTTACTAAGATGTACTTTATGTCCTATACTACGGCCTAACTTGACAAGAACTCCACATGCTCTTAAAAAAATTGTATTCTGCTTTTCTAATGTGGAATGTTTGATAAATGGTATTAGGCCAAATTCATTGTTAGTGTTTTCAGAAATCTTACTGATTTTACAATTACTTTTTGCTTAGTTTCTGAGAGAGAAGTTATCTGTTTCTCCTGGCAGTTTTCTTTTTAAATTCCAGCTACATTCATCTTGAAGTTCTGCTATTAAGAGCATAAAGTTTTAGAATTTTTAAAGATCCTCTTGAATTTATTTCTTTGTCAATATAAAGTGCCCCCTTTTGTTCCTATATGTAGTTTATTAAGCTATACAGTTATAGGCTGTATAGTTTTGTAGATATAATTTGTCTTACAATAATATAGCTTTCTTTCCATGGCTGTTGACATGATGTACCTTTTAATCCCTTCTCTTTTAGCCTGTTGATATGTTTTATTTTAGCAACTTTCTTGTAATTATGTGTTGCTTTTTTTGTGTATTCAGTTCGACAATTGTTCTTTCAATGGAATGTCTCTTGTTCTCCTTAACCTCTTACTCTGCTTTTGTATATGGCCAACTGAGTTTTTAAGAGGATTTTATTTCCTTTGTTGGTTTATTACTGAATATTCCTCATGAGCACTGGAGGGTGGTCTCCTGCAAATCCACCTGGGGTTCTTTCTGTGCAGCTATCTTTTCTCTGTTATTTCACCTGTGACCTCTGATTACTTTGGCCGCCCTGGCCAAGTTTTCTTAACGCAGATGGAAATTTTCACTCAATTCGTAGTCCCCCTTGCTCATTTGGGGCCCAGAAACTTTCTCCAAGCACCAAGTGGACAATCATAAAGCTTGCTTCCTCTGCTTCCCATCTTTTATGAGTCACTGCCCTCTATTCCTGACTTCCAGTGTCACGAGAGCCAGTTTTCTCATCGATGTTGACCATTGTTATTTCAACAGTGAGGTCAGATTCTCTTTTCACTGGCTTACTCTGAAGGGAAGCGGAGTTACATGTTACAGTTTCTACATTATCCGCTCTGTCAGCCTGTTATACTCGTCTCTTGAACCTCTCACATGGTACAATCTTTCAACTGCAAAATTATGTCATAATTATTCAAAATGTGGCTTGTGAATTGGTGCCAGCTTATAAAATATTACCGGCCCACATAAGGGATGTGAAGAAATTAAGAGTAATCATTTAGCATCTACATATTGATAAAATAATTTTATGCCTATTGAAGCTAATGGGAAAAATATGAATTTTTAGTTTATATATCTATCTGATTTTATTTTCTGTCAATTCATTTGTGTTTTATATAGTTATCGGTCTATGATAGATTAAAATTAAAAAGGAAGAAATGATTGCTTGCCTGTTGATAGTTTGAGAAGCTCTAGAGTATATATTATGGCCAAAAGATGACTAAATGTCTTAGAGGACTCAAACTTCAGGGAAGTCTTTTAGTTATACCTGAGTGTGACTTTTTTTCAGATGACCAGAGTAATATTCTCTTTCTTGAAAGTCAATTAAATGTTTCCTTGAGGGAAGGGATGTCACTCAGCCTTTCATTGCTAGGACAATATCCCTGACACGCATAGCTTAAAGGAAAAAGAGAATTTATTTTTTTGACTCACTATACCAGAGGTTTTAGTCCTTGATTGGCTGGCTCCAAAGAAGAAAAACTGTGGTGGAAGGACATGGCAGAGAAAAGCTAGTCAGCTCATAGCGGCTAGGAAGGAGATAGGTTTGGAAAGAGCCCAGGGAAGGCGCCAAGGACCAGGTGCAGTCTCCAAGGCCATGCTGCCATGATTCACTTCCTCCTGTGAAATCCTCCCTGCTAATAATCCAGTCAGATGTGGAGTTATCACTGGGTCCCTCCATTGGTGAGGATAGTGCCCTCACAATCCAATCTCCTCTCCAGGAGTCTTGATCCAGTCAATTTGAAACGATGAGCTGGCACAGAAATACTTCACCTATTATTTGGAAATCTTCAGTAAAAAGAATTTGTTTCTTCTTCCCCCTTATTTATTATTCATCTTTTATGTTTATCAGTGTGGACTCACGAACACTCACTTGTTACAGCATTCAGTCTATGCTGTTTATTTTGTTATTCAAATTGTTCCAGCCTTGACAATTGCATTCTTTTATATTGGTTTCTGTGGCCCTTTGACATATTTCTTTTCATTTTTTCAACACTTGCTAAGTGTGAAATTTTTAGTTTTGAATCTTAATCTGTTTGACCTGCTACAACAAAGATACTGAAAATTAGACAACTTAAAAAATCACCTGTTTCTTACTGTTATGGAGGTTGGGGAGTCCAAATTCAAGAAATGAGAATATTTGGTTTGTGGCGAGGGAATACTTGCCTGTTCATTGATGTCATCTTCTCACTTTATCCTGCGTAATACGAAAGGCAAGGCAGCTCCTGAAAGTCTCTTTTTGAGGACGCTAGTCCCATTCATACCCTCATTACCTACCCAACTGCCAAGGCCCATCTCCTGCTATTACCACCTTGGAAATTAGGATTTCTACATCAATATTTTGTGGATCACAGCACTCATTCTATGAAAATATCCCTCTAACCACTCTATTCAGGAAGTAAAATTTTTTCATTATCCAAAAGCTTCTCAAACTTTCTTAATATACATTTTCCCCTTTCTCTGATCAAAATTACTGTTTTGATATTTATCACTATAGATTGGTGCTTCACTGACCCTGTGCTTTGTACAAATGCAACCATATGGTTGTCACTCTTATGTGCATCTCAGATCCTTTGTAGGGTGGGAACTGCCTGTGTGTTCTATTTCATTGCCAAATAGTATTGGACTGTTTGGATATTTGGTATGTTCACTCATTATCCTCTGTGATGAATATTTGAGCTTTTACTACTATAAATAAGTTGCTACAAACATCTTCTGGGATATTTGTTTTCTGTTTTGAGCAAACACTTGAAGCTAGAAGGGTAAATGTATATTAGAAATATATATTATTATATATATTATTATATATATATAATATATATATTATATATATATTATTATGTATATTAGAAATCAGCATGGTAGGAACCGAGAATGCTAAAAATTATTTGTATTTTCAGATGCACCAAAAAGCATCTTAAAGCCAGTATTCTGTGCTTTCTGAACACATAGCCTTTCCTCAGCGACCTTGAGACTGAGTACACTTCTTTGGGGCTCAACTCCTTTATTTTCTCCAATCACTTTTGTCCAGAGTCTAGTGAACTATAGCTAGAGGATAGTCAGAGAAATGAAAAAGAAAGCAGTAAAGATTTTAATTAGACACACAAAAATTGAAAAAAAATCTTGAAATATTTAAAAGCAATCAGTTCTTTGGTTTTTGCTTCCTTGATACAAATATGAATTGTGGTCATCTGCCAGGGGTTATAAGGCACTCAGGATTGTTTTATTTTTGTTTTCATTTGTTCTTGCTTTTTTTGTTACTTTTTGTTGATGCTTAGAGCGTTCCATATGAATAAACATGAGACAACTGGTCTGTAAGATGAAACCCCAAACAGCAGGATTGAAAATCTGACAGGATGATTCTTTTCTTAAATTAGTGTTCTGAAAGGAATATTCTCGTGATTTAACTATGCTTTGTATTTCAGAGTCTAACGTACTACTGGCTACTTTTGTTAGCTGGGAATGGAGTCTGTTTTTATTGTAGTTTGAGATCTGGAGAATGTAGAAATGATTATAAGACCTCTTACAAGCCAACCATTTTCCTTCTTTTTATTGGAAAAGCCCATTCTCTGGGAAAATGAGGCTGCCCTGAGGCAATGCTGGTAACGGCAACAAGTGATTTAAATACAATCTTGGTGACCTTGGAGTGTCAGACTCCAAGTCAGATGTTGCTTTTGGACGCTTTATTTTGTGTGTAATTTAAATAGGATAGTTGCTCCCTTCAATCT
Source organism: Ctenodactylus gundi (assembly GCA_004027205.1). NCBI lineage: Eukaryota > Metazoa > Chordata > Mammalia > Rodentia > Ctenodactylidae > Ctenodactylus > Ctenodactylus gundi. Next base: position 45,026 of record PVKB01001106.1, read on the forward strand.
CAAATGGATCTTGTGCTCCTTATACAACAGTAAAAATAAGATATGACACATGCTGTGGTCAGGCTTGGAACATACTGACTGCTAGTGAGGCAGAACCCCGAAGCCAGAGGCGGATGGGAACTGAGTAGTAAAAAGGATCTGGGAGGGGCCCCTTATGTTTTCTTTACATAGGAAACTTCCCAGAATGGGGTGGAAACAATGTTTTGGACGAATACATTTTAAACGTGTTTAGTAGGCACATTTTTTTCTATTCTGTTTAGATGAGAAACAGATGTAGATACTATTAAATCACATCAAATATGAACTGCCTGTGCACCCTCTGTATATGTGTAAATATTTAACAGAAAAACAGTCACATGAGAACCACTCTGGAGCAACCTTGGAAGCAGGAAGCCACAAATTATGGGACTGAAATTTACCATGCATGGCTTGGGAGTCCGGATAAGTAGAACCAAATGAAAAGACTGAAGGTTTTATAAATAGCTCATGTTTTCTGGTAAGAGAGGGAACTGAAAGGATTGGGGAAAATCCAAGCACTATTGGTATGTTTAATTGTAAAGAGAGTATCAAGAAAAATGTGTTGTTAAAAATTTAGTCATGTGTGGAACCTTAGGTGTATCTGTTGTCACTTATATAGGTAAAATTAATGTGGAGTCATCCTTTAACCTCAATTACATGCGATCGTCAGCATAATAAGGCAAAACCACCTGTATTCAAATTTTCCCTTGACCGTCTTCCTGTTTGTGACAAACACATTTAGGTCTTGCTAACTTGCTGCTGCCCAGACACGTCCTCAGACCTTCTGTAGGTTTCGGAGATGAGGTTGGCTGTTGTTTATGGACCAGGAGAAGGGGGAGGACAATTGTTGTCACTGGGGGCATGCTCAGCGGGAAATATCTTTAGAACTAGAGGCACCCTGCAGTCATGGGAGGGGAAAAACACAAGTTGGTATCTTCCATGTCATCTATAATCTGAGATTTATTCTTTCAAGGGGTAGAGTAGAATGAATCACCCTGGTTTTATTTGTTTTCCAGTTTAATTTCAATTTCCTTAAAATAACACTCTGTAGTCATGTTTTGTATTGAAGTATGGTATTTGGTTGATGAAATGCACAGGTCACAGGTGCTGTGGTTTTGTGGTGTTTTGGCAGATGCGTATTTATGGAACCCCTATTTCCTTTCGTGCTGATATGGTCAGCTAACCGGATCACCCCCCTCTCTCCGGAGGCAGCCATTGCTCTGATCTTCTTTTTTCCTCCACACTTTGGTTTTACCTGTTACAAGTACACAGTGTGTGCTGTCCCTGACTTCTCTTGTGATGTGTCATGTATGTGAAGTCAATTTATGTCATATAAATTAGCGGTAAAATTAATTTCTGTGTTGTTGCTTATTGAGATTATAGAATATGTTGAAATTTGCTTATCTCTTTCTGCTGATGAACAGTTGGGTTGTATCCAGTGTAAGGCTATTTTCAACAAAGTTGCTGTGAGTGTTCATGTACATAGGTGTAGACATACACTTTCCTTCTAGCGAGTAAATACTGAAGGGAGAGCGGAGGTCATAGGGAGTGTTATGTTCAACATTGTAACAAAGAATCCCAAACATTTAAAAATGGTTGTAGCTTTTTACTTCCTTCATACATGCGCGAGAATACTTGTTGTTCTATGTTTTGCCAACTTATTTTAAATTTTGACCCTTACTTTGGATACACGGTGGTATTTTATTGTGGTTTTAATGATTATCCCTAATGAGACACTGTGTGGATGGGACCTTTAATGCTGATATGTCAACTTCACCAGATAGAGAAACACCTAGCAGATGTGTGGAGTGTACTCTTGGGTCTGGCGGGTCAGGGATGCGTGGCCTTTTGTGCTGTATATGACCCTTGACCTTTTTTCTCTTGCACTGTTTTCTCCTCTGTGTTCTGGCCGCCATGAGTTGTGTATCTCTGGTCCTCCATTGCCTCTTCCCCCCTAGTGATGGTTTTGTCCTGGTGACACTCACAGACTAAAGATGTTATCCAACTAAAACCTTTCTTTCTTTAAATCTTGGTTGTTAAGGTTTGTGTCCAGCAATTGGAAAACTAACACAGTTAAGCACCATTTCGTGTGCCTTCTGCCTTTGTATAACTTCATTCAAGTCCTTTCCCCAGTTTTAATTGGTATATTTATTATTTATTTTTGAGTTTGGGGAATTATTTGTACATTCTGAATACCAGGTCTTTGCCATGATATACAAGGCATTTTAAATGCAAATGGCACATGTTTTGTGAATGCTTTTTTATTTTTCATTTTTTACGAGTCTCTGGCTTGCTTATTTTATTGTTGTCATTCTCAACGAGCTGATCTCTAGCTGTGCTATTGCAAAACTTTTCTTTCATCACTGATTTTTAAAGCACTTTTATTTAATATCAGTTTAACATGAAAGTATGTTTCTGTTTGAGAATTCTTCTGTTTCACTGTCAATTTATGTATCCTTATTCCACTATTACACTAGTTTGATTGCTCTAGCTTTATGATAGATCAGTTAATTTTTCTCAGTGGTGCTTTGCTATTTTTAGGGTAAAAGTTTGAAATGTTTTGCTAGATTTGTTTATAAATATTTTTTGCTTTTAGTTGCCATTGTAAAGGTCTTATTTTTAAAATATCATTTTCATTTGTTTGTTACCATTATATACAAATATTCTGTGTTATTTTTATTGACTTTTTTCTAAAATAGTTTGTTAGTTGAATAGATTATGGATTTTTTGGTATTATCTGTGTCCATATCTTATCTGTGAATAGGCAGCCTTATTTAGGCTTGCAGTCTTTCATTTCTTCCTTCCTTCTTTTTTCTCTCTGTTTCCTTCTTTCTCTTGTTTTAGGTTGAATTCAGGACCCTTTGCATGGTGGATATGTACTGTGCCACTGAGCTGTTTCCCGAGAACTTTAACAACTCAGATATTCCTCCAGAATTTATGTGCTAATTTTTTAAAAAGACGTTTGTACTGGTGCATATGAGGTTTATTTACACATTATAAGCTTCTTTGGTTTTGGAATGAGGTTATGCTAGCCTCATAAAAATAGTGTAGAAGCATTTTTCCACATTTTATTGAAACATGGAGTTAATGATCATGCCTACCTTATAGGGCTACTACTTGGAGAATCTGTTGAATATGACTGTATATGAGAGTCCTTAAAATATATATGATATGCTAGAGGCACATAAATATTAATACTTCATCACTTTTGTTAATAAATTAAAAGGACACAGAAGTGTTCTATTAAATGCAGTTTTATATCCTGACATTTCTGTGGGAACATTACTCTTTCATTTACCTGAGGTACTTAGTTGAGAACAGTATCTTTGGCTTTGCGTTAATTTAAAAATAATGTAGACATGGACTATTCTTAATAGAGCTTATTCATAGTTATGTATAGCCACATTTAAAATCTATGGTCTAGAAATATCAAAATACTTCAATGTGGTTTTCTGTTAATACTTAAATATATTCTAATCTTTAAGCTCATAGCCCATGTGTGTGAAAATTTATGGTGGTTACCTACTAACACACCACACCCCTCATATGCCGCCTTTCTCTTGATTTTGGAAACTAGAGTTTATTTTAATTTTCTAGATAGAATCATATACTTGGTTATAAACATATCTTTCTGAACATTTTCTGTGTTTATTTTTTTTAAAAAATGATGCTTAAAACAGAACTTTATTTGTAGATGGACATACCTACCAAAATTCATATACAACTGACTTTTGTTTCAATAAAATACAAACTCTGTTCTAATTATAGAGTAGTTTTCATTCAGGGTGAAATGGGTGTGTGAGCGTGCACTCATGTGGCAGTGGGGGAGTTGTTTGTATCTAAGCATTTGAAATGAAAATATGATTGTTAATATGAAATTATTTATTCACTCATTTAAAAAAAATTGGTCCCTACACCGAGTTCTATTTTTTCCACCATTTTATTGATATGTATAAGCGTGAAATTTAAGGTTTACAGTGAAGTTGAGCATGCTTAGTGAAGTGAATCGGAAACAGAAGGTGAAACATCGAATGGTCTCTCTGATGTGAAAGTCCCAGATCACAACTATCTCATGGAACTTAAAAAATGAAAAACAAAGTGGAACAGGGGGGTAAGGCGGGAAGGGAGGGTGGGAGGAGAGGGTACGGGGAGAGACAAAAGGAGAGTGGGAAAGTACTTGTCACCATGACAAGATACATAGGTGCACAAAATGCTCAACTTTTCCCACCCATTTTAAAATCAATTACCCATCTCTGTTTGACATGATGAAGGGCACAATTCTTCTTCAAACATGGCGGCAGCAGAGGAGAAGGTGGAAGCTGCCACAGAGCTAATAGTACTTTGATGAGGGCGAAGGAGAAGGCCAACATGGTGGCAGCCAACCTGGCATTTCACTGAGTGCTCTTTGAGATAGCGGTTAAGAACATACACACATTTCAAGTGTGAGTCTGTGTTTTAATTTTCATTCTATATGTAGAAACACACACACTTATTTTAAGTACATCAAACTTGAATCTGTGTTCTCTATCTGAAGACAGATAGGGGTCAGCATATCGTGGCCAGCAAGAGGGGATCAGTGAGCGTGCTGCAGATCTGTAAGACTCAGACAACTGAAACACGAGGTCGGGGATGCTGTTGTCACCAATGGTGTAGACCGGCCTATTCGCCTATTCCCACCTGAGGTTCCTGCCACAAAGGCAATTGACTCACCGCCGCTGTTCTCGGTTTGTCATTTTGCCTTATAACCACATTACAATAAAAACCTTATCCCCAATCTTCCTTCTGAAGGTCTGTTTTTAGCTCAGTGTATTCACTTGAATTATACAGCAATTATTAGAAAAAAAAAAAACCCTTGGCTTTAAATGATTAGAAAGATCCTTCACATGTCGAAGGCCTCCCATTCTAGTACTTGATCGTTGTATTTTTACACCCCCTTTCCTTCCCTACAGAAATAACAGTCACAGAAGTGCTTTCTCCCACGTGTTGTGCTGCAGAAGGACCTGCAGCATCCACTGAGCACCAAAGCAGTTAAGAGCTCAGGGTGGAGGGTGAGGGAGACATCATTGTTTGAGTTCTCCTGGGGCTCTGAGTCTACTGGGGAGACAGATGTTAATGAAAATCTAATTATAAAGTAGATAGGGGCCCTGAAGGGAAAGGAACCCCTTTCTGTTATAACTTATCTCTGAGATTTTGGGGGATTAAAAAATACTCTCAAGAATTTGTTTTTAAATGGCTTTGATCTTATCTCATTTTATCTTTTTTTCCAAAACAGAGTGCAATTTATAATGCGTCTTTCATGTAAAAACTTGAGATTACCCGGTGAGATAATTCAAAGATAGGAGAATTCAATTAGAAACAGTAATTAACACATTTCTGAGCTTTCCTTTAATATTAGAAAAGACAAGGGGATTCTTACGGGTGCTAAATCTAGAAAAAAAAAAACACAGAGGGAAGTAAAATTGAAAGAAGCGAGAAGTTGGGCCTGTGACACAGGTCTGAATCCCAGCACTGTGGGGGCAGGGGCAGCAGAGAGCAAATTCATGCCCAGCCTGGGGAATTTAGTACTTGGCAAGACCCAGGCTCAAAATAAAAAATTAAAATAGATTAGAGATGTAGCTCAGAGAGAAGGCCTGGGCTCAGTCCTCAACTACTGAAAAAAAAAAGTGGGAAGAAAGATTTTCCATTGTGTTGCTATAAACATATGCGTGTGTGCATCTCTGTTATACATTGCTTTTCAATTCTTTTGAAAAGATACTCAGAAGAGGTATTGCTGGATAGAATGGAATATTTATGTTCAGCCTTTTGAAGAATCTCCATACTTGCCTACGTAGTGTTTGCCTGTTTACAGTCCCAACAGCAATGTAAAAGGGTTCCTTTTGCCTTTCCGATTTCTGTTAGAGTTCTTGGTATATGCTATCCGCACTGCGGTAAGTTGACATCTTAGTGATGTTTTGATTTGCGTTTCTCTAATGGCAAAGAGTATTGAACATCTTTTCATGCATTTGCTGGTTATTTGAACTTCTTCATCTGAGAACTGCCTGTTCATTTCAGTTGCCCATTTTTAATCTGGTCTTTGATTTTGAGAGGTCTATTTTTCTTCAGTTTCTTGTATATTCTAGTTATAGCTTCCTGTCTGAGGTGTAGACCGTATAATGTTTTCCCATCTGGTTGGTTCTATCTGTTGATTTTTTTTTGTGAGAAGAGTTAAAATCTACTGTTTTAGCAACTTTCAAGTGTGTAATCATTGTCATTAAATATGTTGAACATGTTGTACAATAATCTCTTGAACTTATTTTTTGTGTCTAAGCATTTGATACTTTTCTATTCCTGAACTAAGAACGCCCAGTCTTACTTTTAGCTCCTCACAGCCTCTGGGAACCACTGTTTTGCTCTCTGATTTTCTGAACTTGACCTTTTTTTGGAGACAAGGTCTCTCTCTACAGTTCAGACTGGTCTTGAACTCACTATGTAGCCTCACTCTGAGGTTGACCTCAAACTCACAGCTAGCCTCTTGCCTCTGCCTCCTAAATACTGGGATTAGAGGCATATACCACCATGCCTGGTTTTTATGGTGCTGGGGAATTGAACCCATGGCCCTGTGCTTTAACCACCGAGCTATGCCCCTAGCCTTCTGAGCTTGAATTTGATTACACATGTAGGTGAGATCATGCAGTGTTTGTCTTTCTGTGCCTTGCTTATTTCACTAATAAAAATAGTTTTCTCATTATGTTGTAAAGGAAAATCTTTTTCTCTTAAATGGCTAACAAGTATTCTATTGTATATATGTATTTTTCTTGTCCATTTGTCTGTTCATGACACTGGGTTCATTCTGAATCTTGGCTATTGTGGATAGTACTGCAATGCATACGGGAATACAGATACTTCTTTGACATCTTGATCTCATTTCCTTTGAATATATATCCTTGGTGAGATTATTGGACCGTAAAAGAGTGCTGTGCCTGTATAGATTTTTTTAAAAGTTAAGTATGCTAAATAACATTTATATGACAGGCAGTTAGAGTTTTCTTCATTTGCCTCCAACATTTATCTTTTGCTTGCTTGAGTAGCCATTCAAACAGGCACGAGGTGATGTTGAGCATTATTTTTTCATATTCTTCTTGGCCATTTATCTTTGTCTTTTGTAGAATAACTGTTTAGATACTTGCTTGTTTTAAATTGGAGTTTTTAAATAGAGTGACGTTTTGAGGCAAGCTGAGCATATATATTTGTATATGTTTAGGAAACTGGTGCATGGAGACAGAGGATAGCCAGTGGGCAAGTGGGTGGATATCTCTGAAGCAAAATTAGAATTCAGGCTTGAAAGTGACTAGAGAGCCATTGAGAGTCATGCTAATTAAATAAAATGTGGTAGGAGAAAATAAGAATGTGAATAGGACCTCACAGAACATCCAAATTTACCGGATTGCAAAAGGTAAGCAGGTGCAAGGAGACTGAAGACAGATGGTGGTAAGAAGACTGGGGGGAAGAATTCTGATGCCCAAAGAAAGAGAGGGTGTAACAGTGGGCTCCTGTGTTTTGGAAGGCTGGTGAGGCTGGAGTTGGCACGTGTCACTGAATTCCCATCAAGAAATGTCTGACAGTTTGGACTTGAGCATTTGATTCAGGCATGGTGATGTCCCTTAGGAAAGTGTGGAGATCTGAGTAGCTGATAAAACCTGAAGCAGTGACAACAGACAGATTTCCTTCAGGTAGCTTAATCTAAGGGAATGCCTAAGTGAGCAGTGACTGAAAGAACTTTAGTGAAAAGGGTTTTTTTACAGATGGTGAGATTTAGGCGTGATCATGGGTCACATGGTGAAAGAGAATTAAGGGAAATAGAGATGAATACAGGGCAAAGTAAGGGCAATAAACATGCCATTTCCAAGGAAATGGGAGGGGGTAAACTTCAACTGTGGTACAGGGATTGGGCCTTAACAGGAAGAGGGGCGAGTGTATAATGACTGCCCCTATTCTTAGGAAGAGAAAGGTGAGACGTTGCGTGAGAGATAGGAATGAAATGAATGAATGAATTGAATGCGAAAGTGAAAGTACATATTGGGCTTCTGCTGTCACTTGAGTGTCATTAAAAACTTGTGAGCTCCTCTTACATTTCAGGTACTGAGCTAGAGACTAAATGGTAAACTACAATTGAGCGAGGAGATGGATGTGAACTCTAGCTGTGTACGTATATCTCAGTTTGAGACACGGATAAAGGCTGTGAGTGAGAGGCTTTGGGGTTATGAGACTATGTGGTGTGTTAGAGAGCTCAGAAGGAATTATCCAAGAGAGGAAGCGTAGAGTCGTTAATACATTTCAGTTTTTTTTGAAATCAAATTACTTAGAAGAGTCAAAACTTTCTTCTTGTAAGGGAACTTAGCACGCTTATAAGTTCCTTATTTTTTTTTAAAGAAGATGTATGAATTTACACTTTTAAAATGAGAGTCATGGAAGACAGTGCAAGCCATTTTTAATGGACTGTCTGTGAGTTCTTAGAGTCACAGATGTCACATGTAATCCCACCTAAGCTAAAAAATATTCTCTTCCTGTAAAATTGGTAAGCAGTTAGGAAATTCTAAAATATATCACCACGTTATCAATAACCTAGAAACTGCAAGTGAACATCACTCTTCATTGCATCGTGATAGGTGCTGGTGTTTTTAATTCATTTACCGTCTTTCAGAACAAATTATTAATTAGTTTTGCTCCTATTTTCAGATGAATTTCACCTAAAAGCCCAGATTAGCTAGCTTTCCATCACTGTGGCAAAATATCTGAGAAAATCAGCTTGAAGGGTGGAAGGTTTATTTTGGCTCACAGCGCTACAGGTTTTAGTTCCTAGTCAACTGGTTCTGTGCTTCCGGACGCGTTGTAGGGAACAGCATCATGGCAGGGAGCATACGGTGGGACAAAGCTGCTCACTTCATGTTGACCAGAAAGAAAAAAAAAAGTGACCAGGTTCCCCATGTGCTCTCAAGGGTACTCCCACACTCACCCAATGACTTATTTTCTTCAACCAGTTCCCACCTCCTAAAGTTTGCCACCTCCAATCAGTGCATTAGTTCCAAATCAGTCCATAAATATACTAATATAATGATAAGATCAGAGCCCACATGATTCATCCAAAGTCTTACTTCTGAACACAGTTGCACTGGGGTGTCTCCAACATGTAAACTTTCAGACGATACTTCGAATCTAAATTACAACAAAGCCATGCGAAGTTCTAGCTGGTTTTATTATTGATAGTTAACACAAATTTTCAGTTAAACAGCAAAGGTTGGTTTTGCTGAAGGAATGCGGTGTTCTCTTGGGATATTTGAAACCAACATGAAGAATACATGATTGCTTGTTCTCTGTGAATCTTCTGCTGCTTTGGAAAAGAATGCTGGCTAACCAGATAAATTTCAGAAATGATGAGTAAAGTGATAAACTTAAAAATTTGGAACACTTATCCAAAGGATTCAGGCAGGATTGAAACACATTAGTCATAGCCTTTGGCTTCTTCTAGCTTCTCTCTACCCTTCACCCTCCTATGTCCCGGTCCTCTAAAATTTGCCGAGGCTGCTGAAGAACCATTTGTGTTTATGAACAGACAACTTTCTTGTCCCTTTTGTTTTCTTTTACTCTCTCTCTCTTTCTCTCTCTAGTACTGGGGGTTGAACCTCAGGGCTTGGCCACTGAGCTCCATCTTCTAGCTCTTTGAGTTTTTTATTTCGAGACAGGCTCTTGCTAAATTGAGAGATTGTTCAGGCCAGTCTCACGTTGCCATCCTTGTACTTTAACTCCAAGAGTGGTGGGATGACAGACTTGTGCACCTCACCCAGTTTGAACTGACAGACAACTTTCAGGATCCCATGCCTTCCTTGTTTTCAATGGGCAGAGCCTTATGGAAAGTTTTTTTTTTGTTGTTAGCTTTCTTGTTACTACTATTTGTCAGTGGATGGGTGAGAATGTCACATCGGGGAGGACAGCTCAATTTCCAATAGTCTTACAGCATACTAATTAGCACTGGGATGGCAAATATTGATGTTAGACATGATGTTTAACTCACTTTGTTTGATGAGTATCTGAAGCAACGAACACAATGTAGTTAATAATAAAAATGGCAAATGCATATCTACATTTTTCTCACATTAAATGTCAGTCTGCAAAGGAGTCTTAAACCCAATATTCCAGTGTGTATGCAAATGCCATTGTAATTGGATGAGATTACTCTGCTTGGATGGAGAGGGGTGAAATTAAGCATAATAGAAGTGGAGGCATAATCTGAAACACTGTTATAAACTGAATTATTTCCCTCAGACTCAAATTCATACATTGAAGACCCAACCTCCAGTATCTCAAAATAAGGCTTTATTTGGAGACAGGCCTTTTAAATTAAAATGACTTTGTTAGTGTGGATCCTAAACCAAACTTTAAACACTTCTATCTTCCACTCTGGTCACTAGATTTGTAAGAGAGTATGTTCCTGTTGCTTAAGGCACCTGGTCTGTGGTCTCTTGCTATGGTAGCAAAGGAATCCAATCTTCCATGTGAAGTAACACTACAGACAGGATGAATGTAAGTAAAAAATTGTACTTCCTGGTGAAAGGACCAATGAGTTGCAGGAGATCTGGCAAGTTAAACTCGGATCTGAGAACTGAAGTCGACCTTGACCCAATATACAACTTTGTGCAAGTAAATTACTTAAAATGCTTGAGTTTCGTGGTCACAAAGAAGGTTCCTGGGCATGTACACAGGAGCACGTGTGAAGGCACCCAGAATCCAGGGGGGCTTGAGGTAGGTTTGCTGCAGATCCCTCTTCCCCCCTGATGTATTGTCTGCCTATGTGTGCACTTTCTCGGGCCCATACGGGTTGGGACTATTGACAGAGAGCTTTCTGACAATAGGTATCGCAAACTATTCCTGGACTTTACGGTTTAGACCACACACAAGGAGGATCATTTTCACCCTAAAACTTTTCAACTTTTTTTTTTTTTTTGATGTGTGGGACTGGAGATCTCTTAGATACTCTACCACTGAGATACGTACCCTGCCCTTTTTATTTTTTATTTTGAGATGGAATCTTGCTAAATTACTTGAGCTGGCATCAAACTTGATATCCTCTTCCCTCAGCTCCCAACTACTTGGGATTACAGGTATCCGTCACACCTGGATGGATTTTTATATTTCTAAGGAATTAAAGGAAACAAGCCTGATATGAGAAAAGGAAAGGGATTCTGGATGGAAGGGACAGATAGTTTACTAAAGTATTCATAAATAATGAGAAAATAACCTTTGATTATTTAATTGGACAGATGTAGAATGTTTGCTAGAATTAGACTGCAGGAATGGATGGGAAGGGAGAAAAGAAAAGCTGGGAGAGGATCCATCGGTTGGAAAGGAAAGCCTGGAATGGAAATGTAATGCTTTTGTTTTTTAGCCAGTGTAAAAAAAATTCTGGCAAGAAAATATATGTACATGGGCAAATGCAGAATGGGGATTAAGGCAGAATTACGGGCAGAAAGAAACGCAGCCTGGTGAAGTGAATCGGACTGAGAAGGCTAAACATCACATGGTCTCTCTAATATGAGAAACCCAGAGTACAAATAAATAACGAAGAGGAGAGATGTTGGGAGACGGGGGTGGGGGAGGGAGGCAAGGGGTTCAGAGGACCAGAAGCGGGAGGGGAGAGAATGTGAAGCTGATGGGATATGCACGTGCGCAAAATTCTCAAGTTTAATGCAACCGCTGTATATCACAAATTCACACTAACAAAAAACCGGGGTGGAGGAGGTAAAGGAGGAGCCGATGGCTGTTACAGAAAGAGAAAAATATATGCTGAAGAAAGCGCGGTAGAACTTACCAAGTGGTGGGTATAGTGGGTGACAGAGGCAGGAAGCTAGGTAACTGCAAGGCAAGTGCCGAGAGGCAGGCGATTTAGAGTCTGCATGTGTGTGTGTGTGTGTGTGTGTGTGTGTGTGTGTGTGTGTGTGTGTGGTTTCTCTCCTATGAAAGGCGCATGACTATGCAACACACATCAGACTGAGTGGGCATCAAGAAGGCAACAATATTTTCTTCTGTTTTAAAGTCTGTCTGCCCAGAAATGCAGGTGAGATTTCTTCGTAGGGTAATCTTATGAGCCCAGGAAGGTGCCTGTGGACCCTTGCAGAGCCACTGGCAGGTAACTGCGCTGTGGCCTTCGTGGCCTCTTGTTTTTAGGATCTCTGGCTTCTGATCCACATGCTCTGCTGACGAATAGCAGAACTTCGTTCAGGATATCGAACGGTGACTTATTCTTTATTGTTTCCTAGTGTCTTAATTGATGGGAGTACAAAGATGAATGAGAGAGCACCCCTTGCCCTTACTAAGTCACGCTCAGTTTACATATGCAGTAAATTACGTCACACACAAAGGTTAGGAGAGTTGGTTCAGGGAGGAGGCCAATAGGAGTAAAGTCTGAAGAAAAACAGCGTAAGTGGTACACCCCTCTAGGGGAAGTCACACTCTGGTTCACACAGGCGATGCTGATGACTGATATACTTCTTGTAGGAGATCATTTTAGAGTAAGGTCATGATAAGAACATATGAAAATCTTACTTTCTTTGTTTTTCATTTCGTTTAAAGCAGTAATAGAAGAAGGGAAAGTAAATGAACCAGTCTTGACTTCTTTTCTGCAGTAATAGGTAAATAGTAAAAAGCGGAGATTTGGAGAGTACCTTAGCCTCCAAAGCCCCGAGCTAGCTGTAGACTAAAGCCAGACTATAATATAGGCCCATGGTCTTCCCACCACAGCGTGTGGTAACAACTAAATGAGGCGAATGAACCGGTGAAAGAGGAAGTGCCGAGTGGTGGCTTGGCTGTCTCCTGGAGATGAGTGTGTGACTCAGATTTCTCATGGCAGAATCTGGTGGCTGTGGGTCAAGGCCAAGACACATTTTGGTTAGTAGATTCAGGTGATCTTAACTCAACAATAGAAACTTGTTGCCCACCGAAAACTGGAATGGGCTTTTCTTTTCCAGGATTGACAATTTGCTTGTTTGTTTGTCTAAGCTTATGGAGATAGGATCTTGCTACGTAGCCCAGGCTGGCCTCGAATTTGGGATCTTCCTGCCTTAGCTTTCCAGCATGCTGGAAAGACAGGCGTAGGCCACTGCACCCTGGAATAAGTATTTCACTGAGTTGGTGTCTGTACATGACAGCAACGAAGGTAACCTGGATAACTTTTTCAGAAAACCAAGTATAGGTGAGTGTCATTTATTAAGAGCTGTCTATTATTAGAAATGCACGTCGAGCACACACAGCAGTCAGCAGCTCAGCAAAACTCTGCACGTCCAAGTGAAGACCAGAAACGACACATACTAAGTCTCATGCACCACGGTTTGCAGTCCATTCAGCATGCTGTCAGGCCCTCACTTAGAACCTATTAACTTCCCTGATTCACAAATCTCTGGGCAGGTAAAAGGGTCTTCAGTAGGGTTACTGAGAACTAGAAATCGCTCCTGATAGGAAAGGAGTAAATAAAAATAGAAGAAGTAGCTGGAGGAACTCCACGACCTCAGTATCATTTTAGATTTTGGTCAAAGACCCTTAGTAGAATCACCCTTGTAATATGCCCAAACAAGAAAGTGGAAATTTTCGCTGCTGAGCCAGAGTCATCATTATATGATTAAAATAATTTCCAGCTACTTTTTCAGGAGGTAGGAAGCATATAGTTCATTCATAGAGCATTCTGTTATCCAAAATAGCTAACTCAAAAACATACCATTTCTTGCAGCAATAGAAACTTAGCTATCTCAAAAACTCACGAGTTTATGAGGTCATGAAAATTCTAAGATATGAAATGATCTGGTGCATTATTATTTAATTACAAACTTAAATCTTCAACCACATGTTTCACTGCAGTAGGGGCAGGTGGTCAGGAATGGAATTCTCCAGTTGATCTGAGGAGAGGGAGGAGAAACAGTGCCACCATACCCCCTGCTAGCGTTGGGACTTTGGGAAATTAGTCTGCTTTCCACGTCTCAGCGTTTTCATCTGTAAAGCGAATACAATGGAATTTAGAACCCAGAGTGTTTGTGTGGTTGACGTGAGATCATTTCTGTGAATTTACCCCATTAATGTCCTCACTCTCCGGTTGGTGGAAGTGAGAGAATATCTTCCAGTTGGTTTCTCCTCCCTCTGCTCAGCTAATCTTGGAGCAGACAGGCCTTTCCTGTGGCTGACTGGGGTGGTCTAACCATGTGTACAAAGTTTTTCTGCCTGTCCACCAGAGTCCGCCCGGATGCACCATCCCACAAGCACACACAGTCCACATCCCAGGTCTCAATTTAGACTCTTAACACAGTAATGGAAAACACTATTTAAGTGTGTGTTAAGTAATCATGCTGACAGTCTTTTGTTTTACTTCCTTATTTTGCCCTGTTCTAATTCTGCCTGCTAAATGGGTCAGAAAGTCTGATGAAGGTGTAAAAGAAGCTTGAGATGAAAGAGGCAAAAATAAAATAAAATAAAATAAAGTAAAATAAAGGGAAGAGGCTCGGATAATTTGAGAACTGAGAAAGAGACTTAGACATATATAGTCAAGTGTACTGCTGTCTAAATAGTTATGTTTGTTAGAATTTTAATTTCTTTTGGCCCTTGGCAGTTTGAGAAAAACTATGTAAACCAGGAAAATGTTTTTCAATGCATAAAATAAAATACCAATGATTATAAGGAAATTAAGGATCTAATGTTGCCAATGTTTATATTTGAAAAAATGTCAAATTTCAGTTGGAGATTAGTGAAAATGAAAATATATTTTCCCCATACAAGTGTTATTTTGGTTTGACTCTGTAATGTCCCCCAAAACTCTCATGTATTTATACGTTGTGGATTGTCAATGGAATCATGTGCTGTTCGTAGATTGGGGCCTAGTCTGGAGGGATGGATTACAAGCATGTGAGTTAGGATTAAAGGCATGTAGTGGCCACACTTTACACACCTGGATGCAGGAGGGGATAATCATTGGGTGGAGGCCTGGAAGGATGTATAAGTTGCATCCTGCCTTCCTTGGAGGACTAGGACTGGTCTCGACTAGTCTCAATAGCACCTCATCTGTGATTCAGATTAAACCAGTGTATAAAACAGCTAGTAGCCCAGGAAATCCACAGGTACAAACACCAGACTGATGTTCACAGTTGGAGGGCCCATGTAGCTCCACCCTTGTACCCAGGATTCCCACAGTCCTTGGGGAACACCACAGATCTTTGGTTGCTACCACTTTAGGGCTCCAGGGCTGATAAACCAGATGTAGGTTCCTTCCACTTTCATGATTTTACCCTAACTCAGCTGAGTATCAGTTGTAATATGAGGGATAAGGAAGTAATCAAACTGCATCCAGGTTTTATTTGTCCAGTAGTGAGATTTGAACACAGGACCTTCCCACTGAACTACATCCTTAATGCCTGTTTATTTATTTAGAGACAAGATAGTACCAAGTCGTTAAGTTGCCTAATCTGGGCTTGAACTTCTAATCAATTTTCCTTGCCTCAGCCTCCCAGAATGCTGGGATTACAGGCATGTTGCATCCAGAGTTTGTGGGGCCTGAAGCTTACTTATGTTTTTAGGAAAAGCAATACAAAAATCACAAATAGTTGTAAAAATACCTAAAAGATATGACAAAACAATAAATCTCAAGTTTTACAAAGCTGAAAAATACTATAAACAGCACATTACCCAGAAAAATAATATATAAAACTGACTTCTTGACATATTCCTAAGATATTTTCTCCTACATTTTTTGCTATATGCTTTTTGATTCCTTCTTCATACAATGAAAATTTTGTACTCTCAGATTCACTAGAGAATATAGAAAGATGATCCAGTTTTTCCTCCAGGACAGCTAATCAGATTTTTCAAAACAGACTGCTTAGGATAAGTTCTGGTTTTAAAATTTATTACCGATCATATACAGTATTACAATTTATTATACTTTTCAACTATGATTGTTAAGACTTGAAGAATTTTTCATAGACTTTTTTCTGGTACTGTTTGAAACCTTGCTTTTTCTGTATTATTTGTAGATTTCCAATGTAGGGGAAGACAAGATCTGTTCATACTATAATTTGACTTCCTGGCCAGGGCCATCTTAAGACCAAGCTGGGTGAATTGGTACAGTGAGAAGTACTGTGCTACTGGAAGCTCTCAATACACTTGGATTGCTAGTGATACAAGGAGGAGACTGAAAGCCATGTAAATGTATCCCCAAAGTTACAAAGAAAATGCATCAGCCCCTGATGCCCCTGCTCGTAGATCAGAGGCCCCAGCTCACCCTCCCTCTCTGCTATCCTCTGTCCCCGCCTACTCCCCGGGCTGCCCCCACATGGAATCCACCATTTTTGGATCACGTCTACCCTTTGGTATGTTTTTTATACTAAAGACTTAAGAAAGCAAGACTTCTAGGGAGAAAGAGGGGGAAATTTTCTTACAATCTCTCAGAGTCCATTTTTTCCCCAAAATTGTGGACAATAGGAGTTTGCATTCTCTTCAGAAAGATCTCATTCCAATGGCAGGTATGTGGTCCTACTACAAGGCCCTAAAAGAGCAAACATTTCAGAACACACCTGCCCAAAATACACAGAGAAAGAACCACTTGGGACGCTTTGGGATCTCTATTTGTTCACAGATGAAAGGATATTTAGATAGTGCTATGGTTTGAATGTTCTCTCCAAAATTATTATTGACATTTAATAAGCACTGCCTCATCATTAGGAGGTGGAAACTAACAGGTGATTAGGTCATGATTGCTCTGCCCTTACAAATAGGTCTATGTCAAGAATAGTATAGTTATCCCAGCAATGAGTTCTTGATCAAGAAAAAGTTGGGCACAATTTTCTCTCCACCATGTTATGATGCACACAAAAGCTCCCTCCAGATTCTGGCACCATGCTTCTGGATGTCCAGGTCATACAGCCTAATACATCCTTCTTGTGTACATAAATTACCCAATTTGTGGTATTTTGTTAGACCAGCAGAAAACGGACTGAAGCACAGATCGTAGATTATGACTATAATGATTTTTAACCTTGGAAACTTAAAAAGAACTGTATGTTAATTTTAACTATAAATCTTTCAACAATTCACTCAACAAACTATTTTAACTGTAAGTTGTATAACTTTCTGGTATATTCCCCAAGATAACTGACTGCAAAATATATGCTTTGGTAAGTGGCTGAGTTTGTTTTACGGGTTTGATGGTTTCCAGTCACTTAAAATGTTGAGTTAAGTCTAACAAAAGTGACTATTGGGGTTTAGGCTAGTGAGTCTGTTGTTCCTTTTTTCATTGGTCAGGCATCAAGGCCACTTCTCCACTAAAGCCTCTCCTAGCTCACACCAATAAAGAACACTGTCTTAAAATATAAGAACTCTTATTTTATTACCTATAAGAGATGAGTGTTGATTATTTCCAAGGGAGGTATAGTCTGCTGTGGAACATGAAATATCTGCTTCATCAAACCCCATGGAAAGTGTAAAGTTTATATATTTAGGTTATTTTTTTTTGAGGAGGGGATAACTTGGTCAAAGCCAAAAATTCTCTCTATATAAACTTTTGAAAGTAAATATTTCAGAGGCTCACTCAAGGAACCCAAACAAATAAGAATATCTTATATTTAGCTTAAAATTTCTTGTGTTTTGGGCTTCATCTATAAAGAGAGTAGGCCTGTGCTTTATTTTTAATGAAAAGTTGAAGAGCAGTACACAAAACATCATACAGAGTCATGGAAAAGATTACTTCTCCTCCAGCACCGAAGCTTGGAGAGTGAATGTGGGGTGAGCAGATCATAAGCCACAGGTAGCTTTAGTTATTC
Source organism: Ctenodactylus gundi (assembly GCA_004027205.1). Classification (NCBI taxonomy): domain Eukaryota; kingdom Metazoa; phylum Chordata; class Mammalia; order Rodentia; family Ctenodactylidae; genus Ctenodactylus; species Ctenodactylus gundi. The sequence continues at coordinate 62,869 of PVKB01001106.1, forward strand.
ATAACAGTGGTACACCTGGATCTTCATATTTTGGTTAATAAGACAACTGATGAGTTTGACACGTTATGATGGCACAAAGTTTGAATTTTAAAGGAGTCAATTAGGACAGCAGATCTTCTCCATCCAAATTCAAAGGCCTTTCAAGAGGAAGGAGAAAATCGAGTCAGAGGACGCTTTGCTTGAATGAACACATGCCCTGCAATCTAAAGTGAGCCCAACAGAGCTGCTGGGATCCCCCAGGCTCTCTGTGGTTCCCCCAGACGTCTGTCCTGCCCCGTCTGTCAGTGGGTGGGGACCAGAGGCCCAGCTCTGTAAAGCACGTATAGAAGGAAGATGAGTGGAGGTGTTGGGAGGCTAGCCACTAGACACAGCTTCTCATGGCATGGATGTTTCACAGCCTTTCTGTGAGTGGAATAGCAGTGTGCCCTGTGCTCACCAGGGTGATGCTCTGTGATAAGTAGCAGCATTGGCCTCTTTACTTCCTTTGCTTCCAGGTGCGCACAGTATGCACTGAATTGGTTCTTGGCTGACAGAAGAGCCCGTCAGCAGCTCTTCGTTCCCATAGGAAGATTGCTCCCCATTTTTGCCTCCTTTGCATTTGAGGCATTTTTCAGTTGAATCATCCAGACACAGTTTGTTTCTTCTATGAACTAGTAAAAATATCTTCTTTACCTGAAATGATATAATTTATTGTAATACCTCATGAAATGCTTGGAAAGGTGAATCTAAGCTGCTGGCTTGCATGCAGTTTGCATTTTAAGAGTTTCTCTACCAATTAACTCTAAAAAGACATTTTTGAGGGAACTTAGGAAATTGTTAAATCAATGTAGAGTTTGTATGGAAGCTCATTGTGTTCTATAAATGCCCTCAAATTAAAAAAAAAAAAAAACTTTTCATGGTTTTAAAAAATTGAGGTGGAAGATCTTGAATCCTACCAGTGAATTTTTAATTCAAACAGTCTTCGCACTCAGCCGAAAGAATGCAGATCTGTTGAGCAATGAATGGTGGGTTTGCGACACCCCGGTTCATTCAGCCTCAAAAGTGCTACCCGTCTTGTTCTCCAAAGCACTTCTGTGTTTTATATTCTGCTTTTTGAACCCTGGAAAATTTCAAGGTGAACTTTTACATGATTTTGCACTCTGGGACCTCACGCTCAACTGCTGAGATAAGGAAGGAATGCACTCCAGAGTGTAACTGCCACTGGGTTCGGGGCTAGGCCACAGGCGCGCCTGATAAAATGAGTGGACTGGCAGGAGCTCTCTTGCGACGAAAGGATCCAACATGACTTGTCAAGGAGCTCAAATATCAGCTGTAATCCCCATCTGCGCAGAGTTCGAAGACTAAGCCTTGGAGCCACAAGACTGCACATGCGAATCCTCTTGTTATGTTATCTATGTTTGAATGAGTAGAAGTCAATGTGAGAGCCAGGCCCGTGGTCCTGGCAGTCTGAGGGGCGGGACCAGATGACTACAAGTGTAAGTCCAGCATGGGCCACTTAGCGAATCACTGAGACTTTGTCTTAAAATCAAAACTAAAGGAAAAAAAATGAGCTAGGATGATAGCTCAATGTGCAGGCCCTAGGTGGATCTCTAGTATGACAAAGAAAAGAGAAAAGAATGAAGGAAAGAAGGTACCTAGGAAGGAAGGAAGGAAGGAAAAGGAAAGGAAGGAAAAGAAATGGAGTACAGAATAAATAAAGCGTTGAGAGTGGGCGACTTTGGACCTGGGAATGATGAATGACTTGTTTTAGTCCCTTTTTCTTTTGTATTTCCAGTTGACAACAGTTTTAATATGCATTTGTGATTATCAACATGTTTTAATTTTCTGAGGTGGAATAGACACTGCAGTTGTCAACCCGACAGTAAGGGCATGGTGAGCGTGAACTCTGAACTCTGAATGAACTTGCTCCCTCCATAGTGTGCACCAGTTGTCAAGGTTGCGTGTCACCGTTGGGCCTACAAATATACTCGTTGGAGGAGTGTGGATCAAGCCTGCTCCATTCACGAGGGACCAAACAACTAGAAATTTAAAGACCTTGTCCGCCAGGGAAGAGCAAGGACAGTACCACAGTGTAACATATACTTAGGCTCGGCATCCCTCCGCTCCTCCCGTGCACCATCACTGGAGCCCTCTAGACCTCTGTTTTAGCATTCCTTCATTTTTACTCCATTACTCTGATGCTGGTGTTTGATGTTCACATGGTCAGCGTCTTAGGTGCTATGTACGTTTCGGTCAGGGAGTAGCCTAGATGGAGAGTTTTTGTAGGTGTCAGCAGTTGAAGAATTTCTACTGTGGGAGATTCTAGATGGTGCCCTACCGCATTAGGGCAGGCTGAGGGTACTGCGAGTGAAGGGGCAGGGGCACAGAAAGGAACCGCAATACTGAGAAGTGACTGTTGCGGCCAACATGCTCCCGTCTCTGTTTTCGGTGTATTCTCTTTTCCTGTGACAGCTCTGCTTCCTTCCTTCTGTGCTTTTCACCCTTCTGCCCCCTGGATGGCCAAAGCCTCACAGTAACTCCTCGTTTGCTCAGCTCACGCGACCCCAATGACTCTTTCCTCTTCTTCCTTATTTTCCCCGTTTGTCCCCCCGCCCCTGGGCTTTGCTTTATCTTAATCCAATACAGACATAGAATCCAGAGCATATGAAGATTCTGAACATTGCAAAGCCCGAGAGTCGTGAGTTTTGGCTCCTTTCTATAGCTAGTGACTCGGAAGATATGGTCAATATCAGGCAAGAATCTGTAACAAAACCTGCCAAGGCAGCCAGCCAGAGCTAAGTGTTTGTGTGCACGTCAGCAGAGTTGGCTTCTGGTTGGCAAGGAGCGTTTGATAAACTGCTGGACCATTTCAGAAAGTGCAGAGAGTCAGACATGAACAGATGTGTTCCAAAGGGTCCAAGAGCCCCAGGGAAGAGGGGTTAAACTTTTCTGCATTTGTGGTTTAGACAGCAAATATGGGACTGGCAGACCGAAGGCCCTTAAGTAGCTGGGCTGGAGGAAGGCAGGGCAAAGGGACTCCTAACCAAAGCTTGGTGAGCACTTGTGGGAGGTCCCAGGGACATCTGATGCTGAGGTCACCAGCCCACGCTCCTCTGCTTTCTGTTCCCCAAGTCATACTCAAGGGAAAATGTTTGTCCCTATCGGAGGTTCCCATCCAAGTGATGATCAGAAAGAGGTGTGGGTGTGGGGGAGGAAGAGACAGTGCAGGCAGCCAACCGTGAGCAGTGGAGTGGCAGCTGAACCCAGCAGACAGTGCCACCCAGAGCTGCAGAGAGCAGGGCAGTAAGGCTGCATTTGAAAGATGGAAATAAAGCTACCAGCAGTTTCATAGAGTTTCTTGAAGGTGAGATGATTGATGCAAGGCTAGCATTTAGCACAAATTGAATTACAAGAAAACACATGCCATTTCTTATTTCTTTTATCATTGCCTCTTTTGTACATTTCTTTCTACTGTAGTTTTATTATCTCCTACCTATTTTCAAGTGGTAACATGATTTGATTTTATGTGATATGATAAAATAGATGTGGTCCTGTTTTTGTTTTTAAGCAGAGAATTCACTTTTCAGGATGTATTTTAAAGGGTTAGATTAAACCTGAGGTAGGTTGAATTTGAACAACGTTTTAAAAATAGTTGCATCTCAAAGTTGAATTTCCATCGCATAAAAAATTTTTAGGCGCAGGCCTCCTCCTTTGCTTTAGGAAGAGATTGTGAGAATAATGAGTAACCCTTGAGGTAAGTTAAGATATTACTGAAAGGAGCAATTTTAACTGTTTCGAATTGATGTTCAAAGATATAATTGAAATAATTTTCAAGAGACATCAGTCTTTACTTCTTAGGAAATTACAGTGATTAAATTAACTGCACCAGCCTCTTTTATTACTATTTGAAGATAATAGGAGTCTATGGAGGATCAGTGGGGAAAATGAATGATACGTGTTCTACTAAAGACTTCACAGAACTCTTTCTTACCACCCTCTGTCTTGCCATGATTTATAAATTTAAGACATAATCACCAGTGCAACTACTTTTACCGCATTTGACCTAAAACCTAATTCAAACTATTGATGAGAATAATGCATTTTGAAGGTTCATAGCATAGCTTTTTCTTTTTAGGCTGTGCATAATATATCAAATCAAAAGAAAATCATGTTACACTTGAAGAGTACAGTGGACATTCTCAGAAGGGTTCAACTCCTTCCCTGGATTTTGTTTAAAATTCTCTCCCTCCTTCTTTATGAAGTTGAAATTGGGGCAGGATGGTAATGATGTCATATTCATTACTCAGGCCTTTTGAAGTATTTTTTTTTCCCTCTGACATGAGCTATTGAAGTCACCAAGTATTAAGAAAATTGTCCGTGGATGAAAGAGCAAATGAGTCTTGCCCTGCCATCTCAGTGGAGGCTTTCTGGAGGTGGCAAAGTGGTTTTTTTTATCAAGGGAAAAATAGCTTCTGATTTTCTTCAAGATCTTTCCACACTCAAAATGATTTAAATAGTATGTTGAGATTAATCCTATTCAGACAGGCAGGCTTCCTTGGTAGTCCTTGACTAAATTTGGGTGGTTGAATGCTATAGCATTTTTTTTCCCTCTTTTTTTGTGACAGGGTCTTGATCTGTAGCCCAGGCTGGTCCTGAACTCACCGGTGTTGCCCAGGCTGGCTTGGAATTCAGGACAAACTGCTGATCTCAACTTCCCTAGTGCCAGGATTATAGGCCTGCCCTATCCCACCCAGCTTTGTATGGTTCTGGGGAATTGAATTCAGCGCCTTGTGCTTGGTGCAAGGCAAGCGCTTTAACCGCTGTGCCATTCCTCTATTCCTGGCATTGCTTTTTAAATTTCAGTGTCACTGTCTTGTTTTAAATCCCTTGAATACCCTTGATATATAGGGTGAGGAAATGTTGGTGTCTAATTGTCCCTTTCTCACTGGAATATTTGCTTAGGGAGTCATGTGTGCGGTTGTTACTTAAGTGTCCCTGTTTCCCTTCTTCCTGTTTCTCAGCAGATCAGTTTCCAGCTGTCCCTCTGTCCCAGTTTTCCTCTCTTTCCAGGACGTCCCTCTGATCACTCATTGTCTTCTCTTTCTTAGATTTTCCTGATTCTCTGATGTCCCACTGTTTCCCAGGAGTCTGTCTGTTTTTTGGCTGTCTCACTGTCTCCCAGATGTCCCTCTGTTAACCGAACTTTCCTCTGTTTCCTGGATTTCTGTTTTCGAGATGTCCCTCTTTTTCCAGCTGTCCTTCTGTTGCCTGAATTTTTCTGGTTTTCAATTGTCCCTCAGGGTCCTGAGTTTTCTGGTCTCCCAGCCATCCTCTGTGTACTGGATTTTCCTCAGTTTCCCCGTCATCTCTCCGCCCCTGGAACACCCTTCTGTTGCCCGGATTTTCCTGGGTTTCCTGGTTGTCCCTCAGGTTTCTGGCTTTCCTTGTGTTTCACGAATTTTCCTCTCTTTCCTGAGCATTCCTCTGTTCCTGTCTGCCCTCTGTTCCTGCATTTTCCTGTTTTCAAGCTGTCCTTCTTTTCCTGGAGTTCTCTTTGTCCCAGCTGTCCTTCTGTTTTCTGGACTTTACTCATTTCCCAGCTTCCCCTCTTTCCCTGGATTTTCCTCGGTTTCCTCGTGGCCAGCCTTTCCTCTGCTCCCCAGATTTCTCCCTCTTCCCTCAATCTATATGAATGAAGCGTCCGTTGAAGATAATACTTAGCTGAATTTTTCTTTAGTCCAATCTGTTACTCTGTCTTCTTTTGATTGGGAAGCTGAGACCGTTGGCATTGAGAATTATTGTTGTCACAGAATGAACGAATCCTTCATTGCCTTACTGTTTTTGCTGTTGATTTCTTTCTGTTTTCCCTTCGGTTTAGTTATTTTTCCTGTTACTCTGGGTTCTTTGTTGCAATTAACCTCTCCGCCCCTGATTAGGTTTCTCTTAGGTATTTTTTTTTTTTTTTTTTTTTTTTGTAATTCTGGTTTAAAAAGGCCAGTCTGAGCAACTCAGCAAGATCCTGTCTCAAAATTTTTAAAAGGGCAGGGGATGTATGTCAGTGGCAGAACACTTGCCCAGTACAGGTGAGGTTGAATCCCCAGGACTACCAAAGGAAAAAAAAAGTGCAGTGATCAATCCTACCTTGGTAAGTTCTTGTTTTGAAGTTTATCCATTTGGAGCTGAATCAGGTGGCACAGGCCTGTTGTACCAGCCCTCTAGGAGGCTGAGGCAGGAGGATTGCAAGATCAATGACAGCCTGGGCAATTCAGTTACTTAGCAAGTTTCGGTATCAAAATCAAAACTAAAACCAAACCAAACCAAGCCAAACGAAACAAAAAAAACCCCCAACCTCTTTCTTGTGGGGTTTGCTCAAGAAGCCGCTGGCAAACTACTTTTTACATTGTTCTGCCAGTTGGAGCTGCATATGTACCTCGTGCTATCCGGAGTACAGGGGCAGAACTTGCTCATTTTTAAATTTTTTACTTTTTGATAATCTGAAATAACGAAGACAGTGTTTGTCTGTAGCAGTGTCTAACCCTAAAATTGAGACAGTACTAAATACACTGGTCTTTTTGTTTTGTTTTTAATTTCTTTGCGTTCTAGTATGACAATACTTAGCTTGTTCCTGTGTTGCAACTATATTTGAGTGGCTCTCCAGCAACAATGGATCTAGTCTAGACCCTGTTTTTCCTACCGTGGCACCTTGCATATTTTTAGGAATTGAAACGATGCCTCAGGCCCATTGTTTTACTAACATCCAGAGGGCTCCCTGAGTGCTGGTGTGATAGATGCCTCCCATCTGGGCGTTAGTATTGTGACCATGGGCAAGTCTTGCCATCTCTTTGCTTCACTTGCCTTCCTTTGATGAACAGATGAACCCATTTCCCCCGAAATTGTACCCCATGCACCGCCGTCCCCACTAGAGCTTTTTAGAGCTTGGACGAAAATGTGGAATCTGTGTTCCTGGGTGGAGAGGGTCCCTCAGGGCAGGGAGTGCTGCCAGGGGGATGGGGAGGAAGGGGGCGCACTGGAATCAGGTGGCTCTGACCCCCCACCTCGTCTTCTCAGATCCCTGCACACTCACACCTTGCCAGGAGCCTTCTCCTCCCTCCCGAGGGTAGCTTGCTCACGGTGTGCCGTGTCACATGCCATTCTGCGACTTTCAGTGTGGTGAAGGGATTCCCGAAGCAGGTGCGCCTGGCGGCGAAGGGCCCGCCCGCACTGGTTACCTCACGCTGCAGTCAGCTGCTCAGCATCTCTGATGGCCTCTGCAGAAGTAGGAAAGGTGGGGCTGGGCTTGGAAGAACCAGTGGTCCAGACGGCAGGCCCTGATGAGCTCAGAGTTGGCTTTGGTAAAGCTTAGCCCCCAGGCAGGCCCCTCTCCTCCTACCAAGCCAGCAAACAACATGCAGCCACGGACACCAGGAGGGGATACAAGTCGAGGTCAGGCTGAGAGTGTGCTCAGAATATTTCCAGATTTTGTTTCTTTTTTTTTTTATAAAGAAGGTGACTTTTTTCAAGCTGTTGGCAATACAGCCTGCAAAGCATATTCATCTTTTTAATTTTTATTTTATTCCTTTAGTATTTCCGTCCTTTGTCCCTCGTCGCCCACAGTGGCCAACTTTGTTTTCACCTCGCTGTCCTTCAGCTGTAACATCCGCTGAACAATCTTTGTCCATGTATCTGCTTGTTCATTAAATGGGTTCGACTTTGTGAGATGGGGAAACTTGGGAAAGTCAAGGAATTTGGAGTGCTACTCTGTACACGTGACATTTGAAATTTCTGGTGGATATCCCAGGGGGGAAAGTCAGACAGCAGAGCGACCCAGGTCTGGGACTCAAGAGTGAGATCCGAGCTGGAGCGAGTCACCTGTGTATCAATGATGAAGCTGGAAGAGATCGCTGATGGTACAGGGCCAGCACAGAGAGGTCACTGAAGTGAGGAACCAGCGGGGGAGCTGAGTGCTGTCCCAGAGGCCTGCTGAGAAAGGCATTTGAAGGAAGAAGGGGTCACTCGTGTCATGTAATATACACAGTTACAGAAGGTTAAGGCTGAGATGTGCCCATTGGATGTGGAGGGCACAGCGACCTCATTCGTCGATTGAATAATGAGGATGTGTGTTTGTGTGGAGCAAGTTCAAAGGAGAGGGAGAAAATCGCATCGATTGAGATGATGCATCAATTTCCCTTCTGGGTATTTACATAAAAGAATTAAAAGCAGTGTCTTAAATATATATACACTGTGTATACACTAACAACACAGCGTCTTAATGAGGAGTCAAGAAAGCAGTCCAATCATCGTGGTCACAAAATACTTGAAATAAATTTAACTGAGGTCATGAAAGATCTGTCTGCTGTAAAACTGTAAAACATTGACAGAAGAATTTTAGGAAGACACAAATAAATAGAAACCTGTGTTCACAGATTAGACTAATTAATATTATGAAAATGTCTACTCTACCTGAAACAATCTACAGATTCCGTGCTATTCATATCAAAACTCTAATGACATTTTCACATAAATAAAAACTTCCAATATTTTTATCAAATCACAAAAGACCCTGGAGAACCAAAGCAATTCTGAGCAGAAATCTGGAGACATCACACCACCTGATTTCAAAGCCTATTACAAGCCAAGAGTAATCCAAACAGCAGGATAAAGACATAAAAACAGACACACAGACAAATGGAACCGAGTAGAAAGCCCAGCAACAAACCCATGCATTTACAATTGATCTTTTTATATAGATGCCAAGAATACTTTATGGGGAAAGGGCAATCTTTAATACATACTTCTGAGAAAAGTGTATGTCCTCACATGGGAGAACAAAACTAGACTTCCATTTTACCGCATATACAAAACTCTATTCAAAATGGATTAAAGAGTTAAAGGCTTGAATTTGTACTTGGATAAATTTCCAGAGAAAAAGAAAATCTACCATCCTCAAGAGGGTGATAATGTAAATTAAACACATTCATTCACATCTAAAGCATTTCACAAATTGTGCACTGCAACATTAAACTTACTTTTATAGGAGGTAGTTACTGAGTACTATTAAGGGATGGGAATAAAATATTAATACAATCTATTGTGTGTTTTTTCTAATGCGTATAGGAAGGGAAGTGTTACAACCTGTGAGTGCTCCTGCCAATGTTTAACGTAAGTCTAATTGTTAGGAAACAATTAGAAAAATGAAAAATGTGGAGCATTATGTCAAGTAACTGGCCTGGACTGTACAAAAATGCCAGTTATCAAAGACAAAAGGAAAATACAGACACGTAACAAGACGGTTGGCTTTCTGCATCTGTATGTTCTACCTGCTAGGTTTCAACTAGATTTGGATTAGAAATATTTCCAAATTGCACATATACTGAACAATTACAGATTTTTTCTTGTCATTCTGTGACTATCTATATTACATTCACATCATGTTAGGTAAAATATCAAGAAAATTTGAAGAATAGAGGAGGATATTATATGCAAATATTTCTCCATTTTATATATGAGACTTAAGCATTTATGGATTTTGGTATCTCTGGGGATCCTTCCTGGACCTAACTTCCCATAGATACTATTTTAGTCAGATTTTCTGTTGCTGGACACAGTACTTGACACCCACGACTTGAAGGTGGTTTCATTGGGAAAGGTTTCTTTGGGCTCATGTTTTACAGGCATTCAGTCTGTAGTCGGCCAGCTCCAAGGGAGAAGTGTCATGGCAGGAAGGTGTGAGAATCCGGATGCTCAGTCCATGGTGGGTGAGAATTGGAGCAGAGGAAGAGTGCACAAGAGGAAGGGATGAGAGGCCCAGACTCAGCCTTCAAGGATTTGCCTTCACCACCCCCACATGTGCACACCCATGCACGCACACACACAGAAACACACACACACTACTATGCCCTAATTCTCCTGGGCAGATCCCACAGCCAGTCAAGTTGCCATACCGCCATAACTCCCACAGGTACCAAAGGAGGATTATATATACAAAATAGTGATCATGGACTGGACCCTGAGTTTAAAATAAAAATAAATGCTCCAGACCAAAGAGAACATTTTAGAGACAACTGAGGAAATTTGAATGTGCATAAGATAGCTGTATGAACTTAAAATTTTCTGATTATGAGCATTGCTGTGCAACTATGGTAGAGTAAATGTGTCTAGGAGGTTCATACCAAAGTGTTAAGGGCTGAAACATCTTTCTATTCAAGAGCAGCTCTCACATGGCTCAGTTAAAAGTGTGCATTCACATAGATGCACACAAACAAAGAACTAGATGTTGAATAATTTCAAATTCCAAGCGAGGCTATCTAGGTGTTCACTGTTAACTACTGTGAAACGTTTTTTGGAGTTTTTAAGATTTTCAAAATAAGAAGTCATAGGAAAATCTGAAAGGTTGATCAAATACTTAATCATTTGAATAATGAAAAGCAGACTTTGAAGTATGTTTTTGCTAGATCATATTTTCCTACGATCGCAGCGTAGTATGAGATACAAATATATGTTTATAAGAATGTGCATTTTTAAAATGAATGGTTTGAGAAGTAAAGAGAATCATTATAACTAATCTGAGAAGTTTCCTCACAAGCAAAACTCCAGGAAAACAGATAGGAGCTTAAACTCATGTGCCCATCTTTCAAAGTGCTGAAAAATCTGGTAAAAGTGCATGTGGGATGTGTGTGCAATGTCTTAGGAGATGTTTTTCACTTGATCTTTCAGAAAACATTGAATTTTGGAGAGCCTCGATTCAATTATTTCCCAGCAATCTGCTATTCTTATGTTCTCTGCTGTGGTAAAGCACTTGCCTAGCATGAGTGAGGTCGTGATTTCAAACCCCAGCACTGCAAAGAAAAAAATGCTGATTACGGTATCACAAGATGGTATTTTTAATCTCATTTTTTTGGGGAGAGATCCTGGGCAGTTACCAGGATGATAAAGTTACATGTGTTGCCTGTTCTTTGGATTGATGTGGGCAGGATTCTTATTTCCTTCCGTGTAGTTCAGTACAGGCAGAAATCTCACGACCTCATGATACCTTTTATTGTCTTTTTCTTATATAGGTCAGAGACAACAGAACTGGATCAAGGAAGTTCCTTACACTTTGGTACGTAACTGAAAGTTCTTTGCACCTACTTTTTTTTTTAGTTACATATATAACCTGCAAATTCTGAGCTCCACTGTGTGTGTGTGTGTGTGTGTGTGTGTGTGCTGGGGACTGAGCTCAGAACCTTTACACTGAGATGCATCCCCAGTTCAGTTTTTAATCTTGAGGCTAAGTGGTCCAGGCTGGGCTTGAACTTGTGGCCCTGCTGACTCAACTTCCCAGAATGCTGATATTACAGGCCTGAGCCACCACGCCTGACTTGTTATTTTAATGTATGAACCAAATCAGAATAGGATACATGTTTATCATTTAGCTAATATTTATGCAGAAGGCAGGTTATAGTATTCATGAATTAATAACTATATTTAATCTTCTGAGTTTCACCTGAAAACAGACTCTTGGTGATGATTCTTTTGGTGGGAGAAATGTTTCATTGATGTATTTATTTACGAATTGATTTTTCCCTTTCTCCCTTCACAATAAGGAGAAGACCATAGCTAGCAAAGTACCATAAACGAAGACTCTATTTCAAAAGCAACCATATGTTTAGATGCCAAATAGAAATGAAATACTTTAGAAATGGGACATTTACTTATTGAAATTCATAATGATTAATATAAAAAATTTATATTAAATGATTAGAATATAAAAATTGAGATTAAAAGAAATATCTTAACCTATGCTTGCTTTAAATGCTCACCTCTAATGACGCAAGCTAGAGTGGATTTCCATGAATACACACGTAGTTCTCACTATTCTTTTAATTTTCTATCAGCAAAATAATTTTAAAAGAAGATTCTGTCTTCCATCCATCCCAGACATCTGGGACATCCATCTCTGCTTTGGCTTGTTTCTGTTTGTTTTTGAAGATAAAACATAATTTAAACTCTGCTGAAGAATTCAAAGAAAGCATTCTTCTCCTAACTGTCCACAAGGTCACTTTCTTTTATGACTCTACAGATACAGTTATTAAAATTCTGGTAACTGTTCAGAAAAATACTAGTTTATTAAATTATATGTTTCTGCTTTTCTATGAATCAGACAATAATGACAGTGACCACAATTCTCCTGTATTTGTTGAAATTGTCTAGAGGAAGCGAATCAATAGGAAAATGACACACAAATTACACATACACTTATTTTTTTTATAAAATGGCATTTTTAAGATAGTCTTATTGGATCAGAGGTGGGATAATTCATAATAGCTGCCTGCCCACTGGAGGGTCAGTCCAAGAAGGTGACCACCTCAGAGCAAAAGAGATACAAGCTATGGCAACAATAAAGACCTAGAAACTCTCTTGAGAGTTACTGGTGTGAGTCTGTGTTGAAAGGCTGAGGAACATAGAATCTGATGGCATTAGCAAGAGATGCACCTGTTCCAACAGAATGGGCTTTTTAAAGGCGAACTGACTTCTTCCTTCTTGCTTTTTCATTCACTCTAGGCCACTATCTTATTGGGTGCTACTGTTTACAGTTGGATGGGTCTTTCCTCATTTTTTTGGCCCATATGCCATCATCCCTGGAAATATCCCCTAAAGACACACCTAGGTGGGTGCTTTACTAATCTGATAGGCTTCTCTTGGTCTAGTCAAGTTGATAATTAAGAGTAACCATCACATATCCCCGCTACAGAGTTTCTATCACTTTTGGTTACATTGACACTCACTTTGTAACATTATTAGTCATGACATATTAGTAATCAATATACTTTTTGAAGACTGTTGCAATTCTCCTTTATAAAATCCATGATTCTGGTTGTTCAACTCACTGACACGAAAGTTAGTTTTAGTGTATACCTTTGTTGTTCAGATGTCTTCAGTAAGTGCACAAAAGGTATGTGTATTTTTCGTGAGACAGTCGAAAAAATTTTCACCTTGCTTGTTTTGGTGAAGAATCCTTATATACTGTAAATTTTGGTATTTTTCATAATAATTTCAAGTAAGGACCCCCCCCCCCCCACTCTCTTGTTTATAAAACTAGTTCCCTAAGGTATTGACAAACCTGGGTGATTGTGTCAGGTTTAAAAGCTAACATTACTTTACTTCTGACTCAGATTAAGGGTCTTTCTGGAATGGAAAATATCTAGTAAGAGATCGATTTGCCAGCAAAAAAAGATGTATTAAGGGAACTCTGCCCTTGCTGGAATACTGGGCTCTTTTACTGGGGTCTTTTAAAATATAAAACATTAAGTAAGCTTAACGTAAGATGACACTCAACTATACCACCAATACCAAATTGGATAACTTAATTTTTTTAACTATAGAGATTTTTTAAAAACCTAAAACAATAAGAACAATAACAAGATCAAGGACAAGAATAACAACAACAAAAACCAGAGACATAGCATAGTGGCCAGGAGAGAAGCCTCACCTCGGATGGCTTGGCTTTGAGTCCTGTCTTTGATGCACTTGCCAGATGTGTGACTCTGGACCTATTACTTAGCCTTTCTGTGCCTGATTTTCATTCAGTAGAGATAGCAATGGTACCTCCTGAAGCTGGTGAAGGATTTAATGAGGCAGTATGGATATAGCTCTCAGAACAACGTTAGGTACCTAATTAATCACTTAGTAAATGGCAGTGATGATGGTGATGAATGCCATTGTCAAATGGGGCCCAGGCATCTCTTGGAGACTTTTGTTTATTTGGTTCTACTCTCCTGGATTTCTGGTCTTCAAAGTGGAATAAAGCTTGCTATGACTTCTATTTCCTGGTTCCTCTGGAAGCTAATGTGAGGTTAAAGTTGAGATTCCTTACTGCCTTTTCCTGACATCGACATTGTGGGTCTCATTTCTACCACGCCATTTTCTATGTTTTATAGTCTTCACTCCTATCACCCTCTCACTGCCTCCTGAAGGCTGAATGCCTTCAGGCAGAATGCTTGTCAAATTATTTTGACATCTTCCTGCTGGGCAGTGAAAGTTGTGCAGTTTTATGTTAATATATTTTAGCACAAGGTTATATTTTTTTCTTAGTCATTTTTTTCTTACTGTGTTTATGAAAGTTATGTTCTAAGACTTATTTAATTTTGATTTGTTTTACTAAGCTGTTCAGGGTGTCAATGGACTTTCTCCAAAACAGAGCAGGAGGGGCCAAGTCTCATTCCTCTCACAGAGAAACAATCCAACTTTCAAAGATTTCTCAGCTTATTTTAAAACAAATTCTATGTTAAAATCCTGCGTGTGGACAGTGAAGGAGTAGATGACCACATCTATTTTCTTTTTCAGAGCACATAATATTTTTTTACACAAGATAAAACAACATGATCAGGAAAGGAAACAACTGGGTTCTGAAGGAAAAGTTTACTAGTTGAAGCACAGACTTAGATCACAGAGATTATTCTTGTAAACAAAGTCTGCAAGCTGGAAGACAATTTAGATTTTGATCCATTATTTTCTAGCCAACAAAAATTGTGCTTCCTTGTATTTAGGTTCAAAAACATGAATCCAGCTTTCTTTTTTGTATTTATTTATTTACCTTCATCCCAATTTTTAAAATATGTATATGTGATACACAATTGTTACAATAAACTTCAGAACTTTGTGCACGTATTGTGGTAGTTTAGATCTGTAGTGTCCCCCAAAAGCCTCATGTTTCTATGGATACTGCATAGGATTGGGAGGTGGGGCCTGGCTGGAAGGGGCAGGTGCTAGGGGTTTGACCTGGACGGGTGTGTGCTGGTTCCAACCTTCCTCCAGTTCTCTTTCTGTGCCACTACTGGAGCTCTGGCTCTGGCCCGGCCCTGCTCCAGCCCTGCCATGGCTGCGAATGGACTATGCGTTCTGAAAGTGTAAGCTACAATAAATTTTTCCTCCCTAAGTTGTGGGTGTTGGGTATTCAGTCACAGCGAGGAGATAGTAACTAATACACATATATATTGTAACAACTTCACATTTTTTCTCCACCCCACGTCTTGCCCTCCAGCCCCCTCTGGCATCTCCCTTGACTCCCAACATCTCACTTATTTGATTCTAGTATTTATTTACACTCTGAGTTTTTCATATTAGAGAAACTACGTAATATTTAATTTTCTGAGTCTGATTCACTTCACAAAGCATGATGGTCTCCAGTTGTAATAATAATATGGTTTATTATTGAAAATAGCCTATATGTTGCCTAGAAAAAAGTATATTCTGTTGATGTTGGATGGAACACCCTGTAAATAGCTGTTAAGTCCAATTATTACATAGTATGGTTAACCTCTAATATTTTTTGTTAATTTTTTGTGACGCTGAGCTGTGTATCTGTGATGGTAGAGCATTGAGACCACTTATCATCAATGTATTGGGGCTTATTTGTCCTTTCACATCCAGTAGTTTTTGTTTGTTTTACAAAAGCTATAAGACGCCTAGATGTTGGAAGTGTATATATTGATAATTATGACTTCTTCCTATTGAATTGTTTCTTTCACCAGTATATAATATTCCTTTTTATTTCTGCTAATGTGTTTTGGCTTGAAATTTGCTGTGTCTTCCAATACTATAGCTACTTTTGCTTGTTTTCTGGGTCCAATCAATATTGATTTCCATCCTTTATTTCCAGTACATATGTTCCTTTATGGTAAAGTGTATTTCATGCAAGCAACAATTTTTTTGATTCAATCAGCCATTCTGTGTCTTGACAGGAGAGTTGAGACCATTAACATTGAGCGTCATTATAGTGGTAAATTTGCCGTGTCCTCTCGTCATCATGATTCTTCAGTGTTGGTCATGTATTCTATGCTATTGTTGATTCATTCTCCTCTTTTTGTTATTTTCTTTTCTCCGGGATATCTGACACTTTTGGTCTCCCTAATTCTGTTAAAGATTTTTATGTATTTTCTGCAACACTAGTCCAGTGTTCTTGCAATTTTTTAGATGTTATCAGGAAATATTTTAGATTTTTTTCTCTATTTTGAAGGATAATTTTGCTGGCTATTTTAGTCTAGCTTGACCTTTGTATTCTTTTAGCAATTGAATGAGGTTTGTCCATAATCTCTTGGAATTAAAGGTTTGTGTTGAGAATTCTGCAGTTATTTTGATGGGTTTATCTTTGTCAGTTACTTTCTGCATTTCTTTTTCAGCTTTTAGTATTCTCTCTTTCTATTGAATGTCTAGGATTTTGATTATGCTGTGTTGTGGAGAGGCTCTTTTCTGGTCAAGGTTGTTTGGTGTTGTGTATACCTGCAGTTGCTCAATTTTAACTTCTTTTCTTGGATTTGGGAAATTTTCTTCTATAATTTCATTGATATGTCTTTTACATCTCTTGCACTGACCTCTATTTTCTCTGTACTCCCATAATTCTGAGTGTCGTTCCCTTTGAGTCATCTATTAGCTGCTCCACCCAGTCTTTTTTTTTTTTATTTTTGACTTTCTTTGAACACACTTACCTTGTCTTTGCCACTTTGTAAAGCAGTTCTGGGTCTTCCTCTTTCTTGAGAGTCCTTATGAGGTGTAATCAAAACTATAGTGTGAGCATTGCTGCTGAGTGCCAGCCAATCGGATGATAGTATGGTGTGTCCTCATTTACCTGATTCTCTGGATCTGGCACTATGAGACTTCCGGTCTTTCCTCAAAGTCAAAATGACTGAAACACAAATGCTTTGAATAGATTCAGGACGTCAAGGTAGCGATGATAGAGCAACAAAAGATACTCAAAAGTACTTTCAGAAAGTCTTTAGAAAGTGGCAAAATGATAGGACAAGCGTGTTTGAAGCAAGGAAGAGTATTCTGAGGGAGATTAAGGGCAATGTGTTCTTATTGCAATTTTTTAAACATTTGTTGTAATTTTCAGACATATTTCACATATAGCTTTTGTTCCCAATCAGTCACAAGTGTATTTTTTCATATTTTACTAGGTAGAAAGTTATTTTAATATTTTAAGTTTAAGTTACTATACTAACAAAAATGGAAAAATAAAGTTAATTGACATGTTTTTAGTCCCTGACTTTACATAGGAACAAATAAAACAAAGATTATTGAGAAGGAATTAGTGAAAGTATAGATATATTCAATAATGGATAAAATATCTAGCAATATGTTGGCAGTGGTACAGCTATAGGTTTATATACCTTGTATTACTAATATTTTTTCTTTTCAATAAAACCATAACTTAAAATTAAACTTAACTCCAAATACAGTGAAGAATGATTGCTAAATCAGTGCAAGAGGTACAAACTATTAATATAAAATTATATTTGATCAACTTTGATTGTTCTTATTTTGAACTTTTATTATTTTGTATTAAATGCTCATCTTTATTGCATATTATTCTTGTATCCTGTTTTTCCTTGTATCATGTTTCCTTGTCCCTAAATTTCATTGTCATTTTATTATCATTTTTTATCAAGCAATATTTTCTTATAGGGTCCAGGAGGAAGAAACAAACATGTCTGAAAATGTTTTTATCTTGTTCTCCACGTTGATGATTATGTGACTGGATGTGGAATTCTCTGGATAGACCTACTGTCACTTGGATCTTGGAAGGATTTGCTCTGACGTCTTTCAGCATCCCATGTTGCATGTAGAACAGTGATGTCTTTCTAGCTTGTATTTCTTTGTAGATAGTACCATTGCATTGCAATTGTAGACTTAAAATTATCTATATATCTTTGAAATTCTGAAACTTTACAAGCCATATTCAGGTGTGAAGTTTTCTGAATATATTTGGTTGCATATTTTGTGTATAGGAAGACCCCTCCCCACCCCTCCCATCCCTTCCATCGGGGCTCTGTTTTCCAGTTTTGTTATCGCTCTCTATCTGTTCCCTCAACTGAGCAGTCAAGATAAATAATGATTATTCCAGGTTTGCATTGTGTTCATGGCTAAAATTGTGGAGTGAGGGGTGGTAGGAAAGAAAGACAAGCCTCTTTCCCATCTTTCCCGATACTTTAGGCAGAATTTCCTGGTTTGCTTAACCTGTCTCGTGTCTTTTCTGCAGTTGGCTGGGATGACAGAGAGGATAGACTTTGATCTACCTTCTAAACCTCTTCTCCCGTTATCATTCTGATTCAAGACACATCCTTGTCTGGAATATTACAGTAGTATCTGAACTGCTTCTTGGCTTATGTCTTTGTTTTCTCCTCTAGTTGGACCCAGTGTTTGATCAGAACCATACACAGCTTACTCGTTTCACTGCAAGGAAACTTGATGTCTTCAATCATTGCTTAAAAGCCTGCCTGCGAGCCACGATATCTGGCCTCCCACAACCCTGCGCTGAGTGCTCCTGTCCTCTCGTCTTTGGCTCAGTCTGAATCGCGTGGCTGCCTTGTTCTGTGTCTTATTCACTTGCTCATTGCTGTGACAGAATTCCCAACATCCATGATTTAAGGAACAAAAAGTTTATTTCAGCTCAATTTCAGAAGGTCACAGTGAGTGAGGATGTCAAGCGAGTAAGGAAGGGTGGATCTAGTGTGTACTCTTCCAGCTCGTGTCCCAGTGACCCACTCCTTCAGGTTTAAGCACCGGCCCCGTCCAGCCAGGCTCCACCTCCCAGCGCACATGGCACCTTGGACATCCCACCACATCCAACACCTCGATGGGGACACTTCAGATCCAAACCGCGGCCCTGTGCTCCACATACCCTGACCCATTCCCACTTTGGGCCCTTGGCTTTGTTTGCTAGATGACACACAGTCACCCTTGGACGATCCACAGGCTGTTTCCTTACCTCTCTCCAGTCCACTCAAATGGCGTCTCTGCAGCGAGTCCTTCTTACCCTCCTGTTTAAAGTGACGATCTTTTAATGTACTCTTCCCTATTTAGCTTTTCTCCATTAATCTCCATATCCTATATCATTCATTGTACGCGTTTGTCTTGTTAATTATCTACCCCTGTGCTGTTCCAACCACGCAAGACCAAGAGTGTGTATCTGCGGTGATCAGTGTGGTATCACCATGCCTGAAAACTGCTCCTCCTAGCATGTGGTCAGCTGTACACCTTTGATGACGGACTGAAAGAATTACAGGCCAACCTCAGTCCTGCGCTTGCTCCCGTGCTGGTAGGCGGAGCTTATGATAGACAGTTCCACAACAGGAAATAGACAGTTCTGAAGTAAAAGGAGCTGGTCAGGAAAATAAAAAAGGGCCAATCCAAATAAAAGACCCCTTTGGAGGGTACTGTGCTTGAGAGGTAAGGGATTAGTAGGTATATATGTGAAAGAAAGTATCAGGCCCCCAAACCTAACTTACCTATTTGTTTGATTGTGATGTTTGAGTATATATAACCACCCTAATTTTTAAACATATAGTTATATGTTATACTACGTTAAACTTTGAGGTAATTGTGCCTGGAAAAATTCTCTGAATTTTCAAATAAATTTTAAATTAACTTCAATTAGAATTTTTGCATCTTCTGACCAGATTTGAAAAAAATAAGCTAGACCTGGACAAAGAATGTTTTTCTTTTTAGGAAACTAAAGCTATAAGATGAATTATCAGACAATCTCTCCATACTACTTGATTTGTTTTTAGCTACCTGCATTCAAATGAAATTTTTGAAGTTAATAATTATAGGTTGAATAATTGAAATGGTAAAAGCTGTAACTTGGAAGTCTTTCTTTATATTTTCAGTCCTTCTGGTGTTCTAGTTTATTAGATTCATTATCAATATATTTTATTAAATTTATGGAACTCCAGCAAGACAGAGAAAAAATTAGACGTGCAAAAATCTCACAAGTTATAGTTCTTAATCTTTTGGTTTTATTAATCTTCTCCACAGATTTCTTCATTGATTTCTGCCTCTATTTTTATTACTTCTTGGGGCTTGCTGTCTGGTTGTTGTCCTAATTTTCTGAGTTAGGGCTTTTGCTTGATTTTAATCATTCTTGTTTTTTGATAAATGTAGTTAAGTATAATTTTTTAAAAAGTGCGTTAGTTATATTCTTAATACTTTTGATAAGTTTTCAATGATGATAATTTCTAAATAGTTTTAATTTCACTTACATTTTCTTCTTTTGGGAAGGAGACATGGAGGAATGTTGAGAATTGAACCCAGGGTCTCAGGCATGCTAAGCCAGCCCTCTATTGCTGAACTACATCCTTAGTTTCTCATTTACATTTAATAATTAATTAATGGTACTGAAAATTCAATCCAGGGCCTTCATCTCTGAGCTACATCCCTAGGCCTTTTTATTTTTATTGTTCATTTTGAGATAATGTCTTCCTAAGTTGCTAACTTGCCCAGGCAGGGCCCATACTTCGGATTGTACAGCTTCTCCTTCCTTGAGTGCTTGTACTACAGGTATGTGCCGCCACACCTGCTCCTCTTTTATTTCTGAATGTACATACATTTCTTTAGTAATGGAAGATTTAGTTTCCAGACATACAGACTTTCTGAAGCTAAGTTCTCATTATTCATTTGTGTAATTATTGTATTATACCCAGAGAACATAACCTCTGTTAAATTAAGCCTAGAATTTATCAATATTTCCTTTGCAATATAGTACTTAAGTGTTTTCCATACATGATGTGTTTGGATATAAGTGTGTGTTTTACGTGTTTTTGGTGTGGAGCTCTACACATCCAGTAGTCTGAGCTTACTAATTTCCACCATTTGGGTCATTCACATCACTGTTCTTTGATTAGTTAAGCTATTGATTTCTGAGAGAGGTGTGCTGTAATAAATACTGAGTTCTCTATAGCTTTCTCTTGTAATATGAGTCATGGTTGCTTAACATATTTTAAGGCAAACTCTTATATGTCTGTAAAACCTGTATTTTCTGAGATT
Organism: Ctenodactylus gundi; assembly: GCA_004027205.1. Classification (NCBI taxonomy): domain Eukaryota; kingdom Metazoa; phylum Chordata; class Mammalia; order Rodentia; family Ctenodactylidae; genus Ctenodactylus; species Ctenodactylus gundi. Next base: position 83,647 of record PVKB01001106.1, read on the forward strand.
ATTTTTTAAAAAATCGATGACATCTTTCTCATCTGTCTGTCTGCACACATGCACACACACACACATAGCTTGGATTTGATATTTTCAGATATTAAAATTATTGCCACAGCTTTCATTTGGTGTACGTTTGCTTGGGTATCTCTCCATCTTTTCATTTTTCTGTGTTTCTCCTTTTAAATAACACTGCCATTTCTCACTTTTTAAAAATAGGTTTTATTGTGAAGTATAATGAGCACACAAAGAAGTGCACTAAGCAAACCTGAACGGCTCTTGGGTTGTCCCCCTGCCCAAATTATTCTATTTATTACTATGAATTCAACATAGTGAATTGGTAGAAAAAAAGGAAGTAAAGTGATTAATATGTAACATAGGTAACATCGTGATTTATTATAAAGCCTGAACTCTTGCAATTATTAAGTGAGGCAAGGAAATAGAATATCACTGAGATTCTGTGCTCCTACCAGTACATAATCCTCGCCATCCCCACCAAGGTGACCTCTTTTCTGCCATTTGTGGCTACTATGTCATCTTTGCTTTTTTTTCATAATTTTGTAACCCAAGTATGCTCGCCTAGATGTTATGATCTAGCTTTGTCTATTTTTGAAGTTTATGTAAGTGGCATCATACAGCTTAGATTCTTTTGAGTCTTTCTCTCACTTTTGTTACTGTGGATACAAGAAATAATCCATTATATGACAATTCCATGTTTGTTGTTTACCTTTTCCTGTTGTTTGATGCTTGGGCTGTTTTCCACATTCTGGCTGCCTTAGTAAACTGCTAGAGACAGTCTTGTATGTGTTTTCTGTGTACATGTGAATGCATAGGTGACTGATGCATGCATACCTGACTCTTCTGGAGTTATAAACTAAACCAACGATCAGCTTTAGCAGATATGGATAGTTTTTCAAAATCATTTCCAACCAGTGGTGTTTGAGGGTTTTCATGGGCTCTACAGCCTAGTCTGTACTTGATATTGTGTCTTTAAAATTTCACTGTTTTGGGGAGTGTTCAATGGTATTTCATTGTAGTTTTGCATTTTATTATTGATATCAAAGGAAAATGTTTCAATATTTGGCCATTACTGTGTGACAGAGGATGATAAGAGCCTCCTTACCTACTGAAAATAGCACAGTAAGGATTTTCTTGGCCCATGCCAGACACTTGTGAAGGGTTTGGCTTTGTGATTCCTCTTGATACATTTGCTTTTGGCTGGGGTGCCTCTAACTGAAACTGGAGATCATTTTTTCATCCTCTCTGTATCCTTTGCGCCCCTGGGTTTCTCCTTCTTGGTGTGACGTGCTGTCACCTGTCCCTGTCTCCTAAGCTTGGTGTAAAGCACAGCTACCTCAGGTTATCTGAGCTTTTGTGACAGCCGGGCTTTTTCTAGAGTGCACGTTCCTCTCCCAGATCTCAGATCCTGTGACCTTGAGCCCATGATGTCCTATCAATTACAATTAAATAGATCTCACTAAGAAGCAATTTCTGAGCTAGACTTTTAACAAAACCGGATTTTAACATGATGGGGTAGAGAAAAAATTGCTGATTTCTTATATTTTATGATGACCGACCTTTAGTTTTGAGGCCAGTGGGCGTTATTGAGGCGGGGAGTGAGAGTATGTGTGTGTAAGCTGAGGCAGGAAGTGTGCAGGTGTAGGGGAGAAACAGTGGGAAAGTGAGTGTGTGATGAGAGAGTGGGTGGACCACAGGAAGCTGGCTGGAAAAACACCTTTGACTTTACCAAATTAAAAGCAAGAATAAAGCAAACCGTAGACAAATGGAAAAATTTTGCCTGCAAACTTTTAAAGGGATGGAAACAAACACACAGAAAAAAAAAATGTGTTCAGGGAAAGGTAGACTCAAGTGCTTGGCTCTACTCTAGTTCTCATCTGTCCTAATTTTTGCATCACATCACTTCTTTATTCAATAAGACCATCTTATTAAGGAACAAAAAGAATAACTCGTAAATAAACACGAAATGTCTGTTTGTAAAATTTAATTTTCTGAGTTTATGATTCTAGTGGTTTAAAAATGCGTTTGAAATCAATTAAAAGCTAATTCACAGAATTGTATTTCCATGGTTTTCCACTAGGTGTCTCTATATTCATGTTATGATTCCTGAGAAAGCTTATCTTTCCGGAAGGCTTTGGTTTACTTGGATTGCCAAAGCAAAACAAAATAAGGCGCCACAAAACCCCTTCAGTTCTCGAAGTGACGTTGTCTAACATAATAGTTCTTAAAGAACAAAAAGATGTGTCTTGGGTGCACCTCTCACTCTATTTTAGGCTCCAAGAAGACATACTTTACAAGTTCAACCAATGTGAATTTCAGATTCCTGCTTGTTGAGTTAGTGGGGTGAGAGGATAGAAGCTTAACTTCGACATTTTCTCAGCCAGGACCCGCCCCGGAAGTCAGCCCCACATCGTCCACAGATGAAGCCTGGGCAAGGACACACAATTCCAAACCAATTGGTGTTTGGTTGGCCAGAGCCTCTTTCTACAAGTTTATAGGTAGCTAATCAGACTCCTCCTACCACCCAGGGGCTGCTTCCGGCAGCGGCATTGTAACTGGAAGTCACATTTGGTACCGTCTGAATTGTCTTCATTTGACAAGTAGCCTACTCATTCTAATTTGTCCTAAAGTTGAGGCAGGGTCAGTATAAGTCAACCAGATATTGATTAGATGCGTACTGTATGTCTGGCCTGGACTACCTATTAGAATCATTGGATTTACTCATACTGAGAATATATCAATTTTTTTTTGTGGAAAAATTAAATGTGCTATCAAGAAAAAGTAAAAAAGGCAAAGCTAATTATAAAAGCGTTGCTTATGGGTCTGGTAGTGCAGGACTGTAACTCCAGCACCGAGGGAGACTGAGGCAGGAGGATCACAAGTTCAAGTACAAACTAAGTAATTCAGGAAGACCCTGTCTCAAAGAGGAGAGAAAGAGAAAACAGAGAGAGAAAGAGAGAGGAGAGAGAGAGAGACAGACAGACAGACAGTGAGAGAGAGAGAGAGAGAGAGAGAGAGAGAGAGAGACAGAGAGAGAGACTGAGCTGATGCTCAGCTCACTGTGAGGGCCCTAGGTTTAATTTCATTATCACATACAACGAATAAAAATTGGCTTCTGGCTTTTTAACTTTCTATCTGTGTAATCTCATCTGCCGCCACAGTGTGTCAGTTACTTTTTCTGTAACAGAAAGAACATTACAGAGTTGTTATGAAGACCAAAAAGGATTTGCAATAACTCTGCCAAATATCCCCATTCTGGATAAAGGTGGCCTTTCTCATGGCTGCACACAGTGGCTTGGGTTCTCACAGCCTCTGCCTGTCCGTCTGAGGAGGCCTTGAGCACTATCTGTACTGAATCATAACATCCACTAAAGTGATTTTCCAATGAAAGAGCCAGTCAGACAAAATAATTTTGGCTCCAGCTCCAGAGTAACGTGTGCAAACTGCTGGCAATGTTTTTTTTTTTATATAATAATCGTTTGTTTTTCTTCTTTCGGCCTGCTTCCAGCCAGTGTTGGTCCTCTGATGGAGTGAGTGCTGTGTCAAATCGTGTTTGGCAAGACTGAATTAAGGTCACTGGTGGCTGCAGAGCAGTTGTCCACATAGTCTAGATTTCAGCAAGCGTAAAAACATAATTTCCCATAGAGAGAAAATATGAATATCATTCATATGGAGAAAGTGAGGGATGCAGGCTGCAAAAAGGTAAGGGCCGTAATCTGCCTGGCGTGTCTACCCGTCTTAGAGCACTACATGGGGTTTCATGCCCTAGGCTGCATCGGGATAGCTTAGGAATCAGGTGTGGCTACTTCCACCCGCTGTGGTGGAGACCAGGGTGAGCTTGTGGAACAAACTGTAGCGGGCTTAGTAATTGATACGTAGCCTAGGAGATGCCAGTGCTACCTGTGTTGTCGTCAGACCTGCTCCTGCCTTCCTTATGTGAAGAGATCGTAGGGCCATTATAATCTTGGAGGTGATTCCTTGGGCTTCCATCACAAATCCCTTAAACCTGGGCTAGGCACACATTTAGTTTGTATCTTAGAACAACTGCCCCCAGAAGTTCCTTGGACTCAGAGCTGGTATAAGAGAAGGGAGTGTGTGACTACAGGTTTTATTTACAACCGTGAACAAGAGCCGAGACTAGAGCATGCCTGTGGGTAGCTCTATGTGTGTGGAGAGACTATGGTTTGGATCTGGAGTGTCCCCAGAGCCTCATGTATTTGATGTAGTCAGGTAGCTGTGGAATCATGTGGTTTTTGGAGGTGGAGTCTGGCTGGAGGAGCGGATGCTTAGGGCTCTACCTGGAGGAATTGTGTCCCCTTGTTGGGTATGGGGGCTGGGTCCCACGGCAGGGCTTTCGGGAATATATTATTGACTTGTGGGCCAGGAACTGAGGGAGGAGAACCACTCTGGGTGTGGGTCACCCAAAGGACAGCTTGAACTAAACAAAGGAAGAAAGAAGAAACATTATTACAACTTCTTTCTGGGAAGGCTGCTGGTCACCCATGAAGGGACAGTGTGGGAAGTTCCAAAACTGTGAGCTAAAATACTTTCTCTCTAAGTTGTGGGTGTCAGGTAATGAATAAATAACCAGGACAGGAGTGAAATATAGATATACCTACTTAAAATAATTTCAGTTTCTGAAAGTATGCCAGCCTTATTCTGTAGGAACCATTGCTCATCAGGCTAGTGTCATGGAACTTAAAAAAAAAACAAAGAAGATATCAATTTTGTGGAAATGAATCTGTGTTTCTAAAAATTTCTGGTCAACCCATATGCTGGTGAAAGGTACATTTCTGCCCAGGCCAGTCCTGTGCAGAATTTAGAGAAGTATCTGTTGGATTACAGTCTGTGACAAGTCCCCAAGGACCCTGTCTGAAGGTGGGTGTAGACCATAATTTTAGAATTTGGGGTTCTGAAAACCTGTAGAAGTGCATGAGATCCCTGTAGCTGAGCAACTCAGAGAAGCTTCCTGCCTCCCAGAGGTCAATAGCCATTTGCCTATTGTAGGTTCTTTCAGGGGATAAGAGACAGTGAGCTCTCTTGCGATTTGGTACCTGGTTGTTACTATGGTAAAATTGTTCCCTGGGAACGATGGTTTGACAGTGACGGAGAGAAAGCTTTTTATCTCCTTTATATTTGTGGATTTTGTGTCTGAGCATTGATTGTCAGGGCTGATGGCTTCTGCAGAAATGCATGGAGAAGGGAGGAAGAGCCTGCCAATCTCCTCAGATGATGTCTTTCATGATTTTAATGGTGTTGAAAATAAAGTAATTTTAAGCAACACAGTTTCTCTGGTTATTCTTTTTAAAGCTGTGGTTCTTAAAACCATCTGTCAATTCATCATTAAAATGAGGAGGGCAGAAAAGTACAGCAAAATAAGTAGAAAAGATAACAACAAAAAAGAAAATATTCTCAAATGGAAAAATGGAGCGGAATCAGAATGGCAGTTAAGACTTATATTAAAAAGAAAAAACCTTGAAATAATTTGGGTAAAATTATTTCCCTCTCTGTTAAATTCTGTGGGAAAGTCACAATCTTGAGGCACTTCTTACATCCCTGTGCACACACTCACAGGGAAGCCACCTTGCATTTTGCTTCGTTCTCTCCCGCCGTGCTGTGACAAGGGGATTCACCTGCTAATTAGCAAAACCAATGGATTAGTTCATGTTCCTCATTTTCACACATGAATCAAGATGAATTTTCTCCTCTGCTCTCCGTGGTCCTGCTCTGATGACCTGTCATTTAGCAGCAGGTACTTGCTGAGAAACAGCTTTTCTTGATAGTTAAGTGGCACATTGGCTACTGCATGTGTTACATGCTTTTTCATGACTGAGACTTGTGCTCTGAGAATGACCAATTTTTCTATTTACTCTAGCATTCATTTCTGGACTAACAATGATACACATATTTTTTGGTCTGAGTTTATAGACATTCTATTTATCCTTTCTTTAAAAATTTCTCCTTTTTATCAGTATGTATATGCAATATTCAGTGGTTACATTGAACCTGAGAATTTTGTACATATACATGTCACATCAACTTCACATCCCCCCTTCTCTCTGCCAGCCCACCTCCCTCCATTCTCCCCTGACTCCCAACATTTCATCTGTTTGATTTTATTATTTATTTGTGTTCTGGGTTTCCTAAGTTGGAGAAACCATGCGATATTTAGCCTTCTGAGTCTGATTTATTTCACTAAGCACAATGGTCTCAAGTTTTACCCATTTAGCTGAAAATGCCTTAAATCGATGTGTCTTCATGACAAAGTAGGTCTCCATTGTGTTTATATATCACAATTTTGTATCCATTGGCCTGTTAATAGATATGTCAGTATCTTCCAGAATTTAACTGTTACTAGTTGAGCTGCTATAAACACGGGCATACATGTGTCTCTGTTACATGATGGTTTGAACACATTTGGAAAGATATCTAGAAGAATTATCATTGGATGAAATGGAATATCTCTTTTCTTTTCTTTTTTTTTTTTTTTTTGAGAAATCCTCATTCTGGTTTCCATATTGGTTTTACAGTCCTATCTGCAATCCTTTCTCTCAGCACCCTCGCTAACATCTGTTGCTTTTTGAGTTCTTGATAGAAGCCAGTCTCATTGAAGTAAGATTGAATCTCAGTGTTATTTTGATTTATATTTCTTCAGTGATATTGAACATACTGTGTATTTGGTGGCCCTTTGTACTTCTTCTGAGAACTATTTATTCATTTTAATTGGCCAGTTAAAAATAATGGGGTCTTTAACTTTGAGCAGTTTACTTTTCTTCTGTTCTTTGTATATTCTAGCTGTGAGCAACTTGTCTGAAATTCAGGTGGTAAGTTTTTTTTTTTTTTTCTTATTTTGTCAGTTCTTTCTTCACTCTGATGATGTAGCCCAGGCTGGTCCTGAACTCACTATGGAGTCCAGGCTGGCCTTGGACTCATGGCAATCCTCCTACCCCAGAATGCTGGGATTACAAGCATGTGCCACCATGCCAGGCTTATGCGGTGCTGGGAATCGAACTCGGGTACTTAGCACTTGACATAGCTTTTGCCAGGCAAGCGCTTTAACTGCTGAGCCATTCCTCCAGCCCCTGTGATCCCATTTGTTAATTCTGAAAGTATTTCTTTCACATCAGGTGTCCTGTTGAGAAAGTCTCTGCACACATCTATGACTTCAAGAGTTTTATCCTATTTTGTCCCCTAGGAGGTTCAATGTTTCAGTTTCAATATCTAGATCTTTGATCAACTCTGATTTTAGTATATGGTCATAGGTATGGGTCTAGATTCATTTTTCTGCAAATGGATAATTAGTTCTCCCAGTACCATTTATTGAAAAGGCCACGCTTTCTCTAGCATAGGTTTTTGGGCCCTTTGTCAGAGATCAGATAGCGGAGAGTACTGGAGGTTGTCTCTGGATCCACAGTTCTGTTCCATTATTCAACCCATTTGCTCTTGTGTCAATATTGTACTTTTTAAAAAAAAAATCACTGTTGCTTTGCAGTAATACTTGATGTCTAATTATGATGCCTTCTTTTGTCTTGTTGCTTAGGCTTGAGGATTGTTTTGGCTATTCTAAGTCTCTTTTGGTTCTATGTAAATTTTAGAATTGTTTTTTTTTTATTTCTGTGAGTTTTTTTTTTTTTTTTGAGACAATGTCTCACTCATTGGTTTAGGTTGGTCCTGAATTCGCTCTGTAGCCTAGTCTGGCCACTAACTCAGGACAATCCTCCTGCCTCAGCCCCACAAGTGCTAGAATTACAGATGTGAACCATCAACCCCAGTGAATGTGCTTGCTAGGCACACACTTTAACTGTCGTGCCATTCCTGTTGGTATTTTGATATGAGCTAAATTGAATTTATACATCATTTTTGACAGTTTAGTCATTTTGACAATACTAGCTATGCCTATCCAGGAACAAGGAATGTCTTCCTATTTTCTAGAGTCTTCTTTAATTTCTTCCTTCAATATAACATATTGTTGGTTGCAGAAGTCCTTCACTTTCTTGGTTAGATTTATTTGTAGGTATTTCATTGTTTTGAGGAGCTATTGAGAATGAAATTATTATTCTCAGCTCTTTCTCAGTGAGTTCATTGCTAATATAGAGGAATGTTATCGATTTGTTTGTATTAATTGTGTATCTTTCAAATTGGCCAAATTTGTTAGTTCTAAGCATGTTTTGGGTCTTCTGTATAGAAAATCATGTCATATTCAAAGAAGAATAATTTAACTTCTTCCTTTCCAACATGTATTTTTTAAAAATTTTATTCTCTTGCCCGCCTGCTCTAGCCAAGGTTTTGAGTATTACTGTACTGTCAATAAAGTCATGATGTCATTTATTTATACAAAGAAGAAAGATCAACCAATGATAAATTGCTCATTTGGTTCCTTAATATTTTCAAGCTATCATTCAATGAGCTTCATAATTCCTTGTTCACAGAAAGACCTGTCTTTATTCAAAAAAGATATATGAGGTGCTGATTTACAGCCTCATCTGAATTGAAAATCATACCATGCGAGGGAGTTTTAAGAAGAGTGAAACAAGTGGAGATCTGAGGGTACATGGTCAGGCAAGTACGGTGGGTATAGCAGCACATCCCATCCCTGCTCCCGTTGGGAGATCAAGCTTGTGTGTGGTCTTCACGTTGTCATGACAGAACACAAATCCTTGATGATTGACAAGCTCTGGAAACTGCTGGATAATGGAGCGGTTCAAATGGCCCAGTTGCCAATAGTACACATTTGATTTGATTGTTTGGCTCCTTGATAGGATCTATAAAAACTCACCTCCTTTAAAATCCTACCACGCTGAGAATGCAAGTTTCCTCAATGCATGTGTGCTTTGATGCTATTTGTGGCAAGTCATCACTTCAAGATGGAGACTTTGTGGGCTACGTTGTTGTAAACAATCCAGTTCTCATCACCACTTTTTCATCGCTTCAGAAAAGAATGGTTTTCCTCGTGTTTAAGGAGCATATCTCAGGTGTTTATATGTGCCATCATGTTACCTTCTTTGAGTCCATGAGGAACGCAGTTACTGAGTTTGCTTACGTATACCAGCTTCTTCCAGCGGCCGCGAACACTGGATGACGGTATTCTCTCGTGTTGTAGAACGTAGGCTTGACTCAATCAATGCCTTTATTTTGTCATCAACCTATGTGGCCCTCACTGACTGAGCAGTGTCTTTGGGATCAAAATGGCCAGCACAGGATTTCGTGAGAACAACATTGGCACGGATGTTCTTGTAAATCACTGCCATTGTAAATTGCACCCAACTTCTCACAAGCCTGACCCGTGCCCTTCCCTTTATGGAAGTAAATGAGTAAAATATGGCAAAAATGCAATTCGTTTTCCATTTTTAACTTGTAAAATTTTCAAGACTCAACCAAATCACACAATTTTTTTTTAACAGGGAAGCTAGAATTGTCATCTGTAAAATGCCATCGCAATAACATAGACATAAATGACAGTAATACTTTCAAAAATGAATTAGTGCCGTTTAATGCAAAAATCTTTCAGTATATTTCCGACATGGACAGCCTTTTCCATGTTCCTAGCATATGGGGAAATGCTCTCAATTCTTCCCCATTTAGTTTAATATTGTGTAAATGGCTTTTCTCTGTTGAGGTCGGGTCCTCCTCTATCTATTTTCCTCAGGGTTTTTCTTTTTTAATCAAGATGAATGATGGATTTTGTCAAAGGCATTTTCTGTATCTATCACTATGATTATATGCTTTTTGTGCTTCCTTTCATTTATATGGCATATTACATTAATTGATTTGTGTATGTTGAACCACTCCTGTGATTCTGGGATGAAGCCAGTCAAGGTGAATGATCTTTTTAATGATCGTTGAATTCTGTTTGTCAGTATCTTATTGAAGATTTTTGCATCTATATCCATTAGGGTGATTGGTCTATAGTTATATTTCCTTATTAAGTCTTTGTCTTATTTTAGTATCAGGGTAAGGCTAGCCTCCAGATATGAGTTTGGAAATGTTCCTCCAATTTTAATTTCATGAAACAATTTGAGAAGTACTGTTGATATCTTTTCTCCAAAATACTGGTAGAATTCTTAAATGAATCCACCTAGTCCTGGACTTCTTTTGTAGGCAGAAACTTTGTTACTGTCGCAATTTTCATATTTATTATTGGTCTATTCAGTGTTTTTATATCTTCTTGATACAGTTTTGGTATCTTGTATGTGACTAAAAATTTGTCCATTTCTTCCAAATTCTCCAATTTGTTAGAATATAAGTTTTCAAAATAGTTCCTTATAATTCTCTGAATTTCTAGTTGCATTAATATGTTTTTTCTTTCCTTCATTTGGTTAGGATGGCCATAGTTTTATCAATCTTATTTATTCTTTCAAATAGCCAACTTTTCAATTCATTGATCTTTAGCATTTTTTCATTTTAATCTGAATTATTTCTTCTTTTATCTTTACAATTTTCTTCTACTACTTTTTGATTTAGATTGTTCTTACTTCCCTAATACCTTGAGGTGTATCATGAAATTATTAATTTGGTATCTTTTTTTAAAATTTCCCTCTTAGCACTGTTTCATTGTGTCCCATAGGTTCTGTTATGATGTGTTTCTATTGTCATTTGACTCTAGGAAGCATTTAAATTTTTCCTTGGTTTGTTCTGGGACCCATTGTTAGTTCAATAATATGTTATTTAGTATCCATGTATTTGCATAGTTTCTGTTTTTTCTTTTGTTATTGAATTCTAGTTTCATTCTGCTATGATATGAAAAAAATTATTTCAATTTCTTTGTATTTATTTAAACATGCTTTATGGCCTATGACACGCTATTTTGGAAAATGTCCTGTGTGGTGCTGAGAATAAAGTTGTTCTGCTGCTATTGGATAAAACACTCTACATGTCAATTAAATCTAATACTTTCATAGTGTGGTTTATATTTACTTGTTAGTTTTTTGTCTATTTGATCTACCTGTGATAATGGAATAGTGACATTCTGTATTATAATTACATTGGAGCTTATTGTCCTTTCATGTCTGATGGTTTTTGTTTTACAAAATTGGTTGCCCTGACGGTGGGTGCATATGTGCTGGTAAATGTGACTTCTTCCTGTTGAATTTTCCCCTTAACCTATATAAAATTTCCCTCTTTGTCTCTTCTGCTTGATTTTGGCTTGAAATATGCTGCGTCTGAGAATAATATAACAACCCCTCCTTATTTTCTGGGTCAAATTGCATGAAGTTTTATTTTCTATCTTCTTATTTTAAGCCTGTACATTTGTTTATGGGTAAAGCTGTATCTCCTGCAAGCAAAAAATTGTTGGTTTTTGTGTTTTGATCCAATCAGCCAGTCTGTGTCTTGCATAAGGCTACGTTATGATGCTTCAGTGTTGATTATTTGCTCTACAATATTGCAGTTCTTTTTCTCTGGGATCTTTTGGGGTGCTAGTCTCCCTATCTCCGCCAAAAATTCCTGTAAGTATTTTCTGCAATGCTGGCCTAATGATCATAATTTTTTCAGGTTTTCTTTATCATGAAAAGTTTTAACTTTTACTATTTAAAAAATAATATTGCTGTATATAATAGCCTAGGTTGGCATTTGTTTTATTTTGTCACATGAATAATTTTGCTCCACAACCTCCTGGCCTTTAAGGTTTGTGTTGAGAAACCATCATCTATTCTGATGGGTTTGCTTTTTTAGGTTACTTTCTGTTTTTCTCTCTCATAGCTTTTAGTATTCTCTCTTTGTGTTGAATGTCTAGTATTTTGGTTATGTTGTGTTGGGGAGAGGGCCTTTCCTCGTCAAAATTATGCCGTGTTTTATCTTCCTGAAGTAGCCTAATGTTAATTTCTTTACCTGTATTTGGGGGGTTTTCTGCTATACATCCATTGAATGCATTCTTTGTGTATTTCATGCTGTTCTCCATGTACTCTTGTACCTACATAATTCTGAGGTTGTTTCTCTTTGAGTTTGTCCGTCAGACTTGATTCCATTCTCTTTCTTGTCTTTTTGGTTTTGGTCCCCATTGACTATATGGTCCAATTTGTCATACTTATCTGTGAGATCTGATAATCTGTTCTCACAATGTTTGAACCAGTTTCCCATGAGATTTATCATGTTTTCTTAGGAGCTTTTCTTATCCTAGAAGTTTAGCTTGGAATACTTCCAGTGTTTCTATTTCTCTACTGAAATGTTCCTTTGTTTCTTGCACTGCCTTATTTGTGTTTAATTTGACTTTTTAAAAAATATGGTATGCTTCACAAATTTGCCTGTCACCCTTGTGCAGAAGCCAGGCTGATCTTCGCTGTATTGTTTCAATTTTAGTATATGTGCTGGTGAAGTGAGAGTCCTTCATGTCTTCTTTATAATCTTTAAGCTTTTTATCTACTAAGACTGTTGAGAGGATCCTTAGATCCTCGAGCTTGTTGAACATCTCTTGCATTTGTTTAAGCATGTCTCGTTTGAACTCTTTGGCCAGTAGGTCCACTTGTTTTTTGACTCCCTTTCCTACAGGTTCTGTGACTTCTAGGCCTACAGTATCAGCTTCTGGGGAGTGAGGCATTTTTGCAGGTGTAGATTGGCTACTGTCTATGGACTCTGTCTCTCCTCTGAAGATTTCTTTTGTTATATTATTTCCTTGAATTTGCTTGAGTATCTTCATATTTTAATATGTATGTCCATTTTTAGCTTACTCAGCTATTAATTTCAGAAGGGGGGTGTCTTCTCAATTACCAAATCTTTTGCTGGTTACCTAATCTCCTCCTGTATTCAATGAAGTAGAAATGGATTACAGTACTGTATGGTCTGAGGACAAGGTAATTGTTCAAGGCATATGTTGGAAATCTTCAGGAATGTCTGTCATCATAAATATTTATAATAATATTATAAGCTATGACTAATAGACCATTGACAAAATCTAATAACTAGTTTAATACTACAATGAATCTACCCTTAACATAAAAGGCACAATCTATGCCATCAATGTATCCATCTAAATAAACCTAATATTGATTTATCAAGAAGTTCCACTAATGTCAGTACTGTATCACCATTGGTCATAGCATAGGCTTCAATATTGCTTATCTAGGCTAAACCAAACCACCAGAAGTTATCAACCCTTAGGAGGTTCCAACTGCTCTCCCGTCTTTAACAAGGGGGCAGATATCAGTGTCAATGATGAAACTCAATACATAATATGTATTGACAAAAAAAGTTAATAGCTCATACAAGCATTCACTGTCAACATTAGAGATATGATTTATACTACTAATGGAAGCATCCATATAGATTTTCTAGTAATTTATTAAAGAGTTTGTTAAAGTTAATGCCATATTATTGTAGAAATTACAGAAATAACCTACCTTAATGGCCCATGTCTAACTAAATTGTATAAAATAATCGATTCCCAACAGACCAAACCATATGGCTGTGAGTTATCAATACTTAACACTGCTATAAATAAGAGTGGTGGAGGAATGGAAAGAACAGACTGACTCAGAGGGTTGGCTTTGAAGAGTGATAGGAAACAGGTGTATATATAGAATATAGAAAAGCAAGACAGAGCTCCAACCCCAGATCAGAAGAAATGTGGCAAATTTAAGCCACAGGAAAAAGAGTAAGAGAAAACAAAGAGGGTTCAGAGTGAAATAGAGAGAATGTGCCTCCGGACTGGATAGGAAGGGTTTCTGGAAAGGGTATAAACAGCTGCATGAGCAAGAAAGGAATGCAAAAACCAACATAACAGAAACAGAAAGAAGAAAAACTAAACAAAAGGAGGAGGAGGAAAAAGTGCAACAGAAACCCAGAAATCAACACTGAAAAAGGTACAAGTTCAATATACCTATAAAACACGACTGAAGTGACAAATTCCAAAAAATTTTTTTTCTGTGTTATTTAAATGGTGTCTCAGCTACTTTTCATTGCTGCGACTCAATACCCAACACCCACAAATTTAGGAAAGGAAAGGTTTATTTTAGCTCACAGTTTCAGAAGGTCACAGTCCATTCAGGGGTGGCCTGCAGCAATGAAAGTGCATGGAGAGACAGGTGGAGGCAGCTTCTCAGGACATCACAGACAGGTGGGCAAGTTGAGACTAGTTGCCACTAGTCCTCCAGGGAAAGCAGGAAGCAGCTTATATATTCTTCCAGGTCTCATCCCAGTGATCAGCTCCGCCTGGATCGGGTGTGGCAGGTGTGGAAAACCCCCATTACATGCCAGTAATCCTAATTTACACACCGTTAATCCAATTTACATGCCTGTAGTCCACCCCTCCAGACTAGGCCTCAATCTCCTAACAGCACATGGTTCTATAGACAGTCTATAACATTTAAATACATGAGACTTTTGGGGACATTCCAGATCCAAACCACAATAAATGGGAAGCTTCTGTATCTACGACCTTCAATCTTACAGATTTGAGGGGGAAGGTACGACAAGTGTTCTCTTTTCCTGTGTCTCAGTCTGCAAGACGTGTTGATCCGGAGTCTCCCCTGCAGCTCCTGTGAGGTTGGGTTGAGCTAAGGCAGGATAGTCATTTGTCCAAAGGTGTTTACACTCCCCCCTCTCTGAGCTAATCACACCCAGGTGAGCTGGTTTTTCTCCCACTTGTGCGGCGGGGTAATAAGATGTCTGGTTTCTGAGATCTGTTTTCCTTGGCCTTAAAATTTTCAGGAAGATCACAGTTCTCCCCAAATTCCCTTCCCCTGGCATTTTACCCCCCTTTGTCACCAGCAAGGAGAGTCCTGGAATTCCCTGGAGTACAGTTTGTAAATAATTTCTCTCCTGGGACAGCTCATGATGCACTTCTGAATTGCCTCCTTGAGCCTGCTAGCAAGCTGCTGACTGTGACTTCTGTATTGAGCATTCGGTTCTCAGACCTTAAGCTCTGTGGCCTTGAAGCAGCAGGCAGTGCCAACTGCATGCCTCAGAGTTCAGGCATGCTGGGCCAAGGGACCGTTTTATCTCTTGCACACAGTCACAAGCTTGACTGGCACCTTCTAGAACACTATCTGGTCCTTAATGCTCTGTGGCACTTGCCACCTGTGATCCCCAGGCTGGCTAGGCATGCCTGCCCACTGCGGCCTAGCCTCTGCTTCCTGGCTAAGCCCAAGTCCCCTTCCCTTTCTGGGTCATCGGCTGGCTCACCAGGCTAGTGATCTCCACGCTTCTCCACAGGTCCTTTGGCCGGCACTCAGGCCCAGCTATTCTTCCACCTTCATAACCCAAGTCATAGAGGAATTTCCTTCTCTAAGTCTCTGACTTTCACCCAGATTCCCACAGAGCAATCTGACACCATTCCCTCTTCACTCTCTCCCTCTCTTTAAATCCTCTTTTTGCTCTAATAACATCTTGTCAAATGTTGGCACGATAATTTTAGAGAAAAAGTGAGTTATGAATTCATATGTGGCTTTTAAAAGATTTAGTTCAAGACCATATTAAAAGATAGAAAACAGGGAGGTAGACTGTGGAGATGGGAAGGGAACCCGGGGACAGAGGCTAAGGGAGAGAGGGGAAGAGGAAGGAAACTAAAAATGATGAAAATGTAAAATATGTATACCCCAATTGCCCAAATTGGATGTCATTATTACATAATCACTATGATAGTAAATTATTACATAAAACATAATTAAAATATAAATTATTATAATAAATTATTACATAATAATATAATAAATGCTAGTATACTAACAAGCATATACTAGTATGTATAATTATAGAATTTTTCAGTGAGTTATGATATTTTCACTTACAGCTCAGGGCAAAAGAAAATAGATCTAGTCCATATTTTATTTTGATTGGAGAATTATCTCTAAATTACTAAAGTCTTCTTGAAAAACAGATATGTGAAGATTATAGTATCGACAGTATCTATTAGGTAATAACCAGTTGCTTTTAGATCCATTGGACCTATAAATACCTTTAATGGCAAAACATTTTGTAGCTCTTAAAAATAACAATTATATAAACTTTCTTTACCAATAGAGCAAAGTAATATTCGTGATTTACTATTTGGGTTTAAAGTTATGTAGAAGTGTAGTCCCATTTCTGACTTAACTTACCAAACGATTTCTAAAATTGCTAGAATATACTGGGTTCTAGAAACATACACTTTGTGTTTAACAAAAAAGAGAATGAGACTTATCTCCATCTTCTCTTGAAGCTAACTCTATTATTCATTTGATAAAAACACGCTTTCTACTTTCCAGTTGCAGAAATTATAAGGCACGCTTTGCCTACATTTCACAAACTTAAAAAAAAGAACATAAATGTCTTCGTTGGTTCGTCTGTATGTCGTGTTCTTGTACATTAAGAAATTGTTCTTTAAAGAAGATAACATTCATGTGACTGAGAGAACTATTTCTCCTTAATTCCCGAAGCGAGGCACCCCAATATCTCTGGCAACAGCCACTAGGGAGTTGAATCAACCTTGAAGTGTGAAAGCTGTTTTACTTGATGAAACCTTTCAGCATACTTGCTCAAATCCCCGAGCTACATACCAATGCCATCAGGAAGAACAGTTTTGTAAACAGAGTTGTTTGTAGGTAATTGCTCCCATTCTCGAAAATTATTCCTATTTATGGAGCATGGACTCTACCAAGTGTTTTCCACATGATATTCTATTTAGCTTCCACGATCCTATGACTTGGTTATTATTATTTCTGTTTAAACGATGAGACATCTGCTAGTAAGAGAAATGAAGTAATTTTTTAGATCTTTTACATTTAACAAGAGACAGAGTTGGGATTCAAACTTACGCTGGTTTGTTTTGAATCTGCATGCTCTCAAGCAGCATTTTAAAAATGTGTGTTTCATTGTATACCCATAAAAAAAACCCTGGAAGTTTTGTGATATACACTATGTACTTTAAATTGTCAGCTAAATGTTTCACCGTGTGTATAGTGAAAAAGATGTGGTTTCTGGAATATTGTAAATCTTGATAGTAACTTGTACAATATAGATACCACAGAGATTTGATAATTTTCATCACTTAAACTATCCCTTGAATTTTAATTTTATATATAATATTTTTATATTTTTGAATTTTTATTGATAATTCGAACATATATCTATGCCCAAAATACATATTTACATTGAAATTAACGAAAATTTTTTGTGTGTCATAGTTATTTAAAAATAACTGATTTCACTTATAGTGTTATAATTATTATTGGTACATAATTTAACAAAAAAGAAATATATTGCACATTTTGACCAATTATGCTAGTGCAAGAGATAAATAATTTTATTGAATATGTATTACTTAAATGGTAATGTTCTTTCTATTGTAGAGCATATTCATGGATAAGTATTATTTATTGCTAAAATGAGTTTTCAAAACCAATTTTCATCCTATCACTGGCTTTTATATATGGAATAGCTTAGAAAAATTTTGTTTCACACAAAGACATTGGGTTGGAGTGTTTCTTGAGCTTTAAGTACATGCAAAATATCACATGGTGATCAATTATGACAGCTACTTTTAAAGACCACAAGGCAGTTCAGTTCAGGTAGATTTTGCTTTAATTTTGTTGACACCAAAGAATTGAAAATATTTTGTCATGTTGTCAATAGATTCTTACTCATTTTCAAATTTCTGGAAGTACAAAAAATTTTATCAAGACATACCAAGTAACTAGCAGATTTTCCTCCAATTAGTAATACACCCAGAAACGGGGTCAAGTGCAAAAATAAGCACTTCCAAAACACTTGCACTGACTCCATTATTTTTTTTCATAAACTGCTTTTTTTGTGTATATCGGACATACTTTCAGCAAGGATTTGGGACTGCATATTTAGCCTGTCGCCACACGGGTACTGTATACCCTAGAACTTGGTTATCTGAGTAGGTTTGCATCACCCAAACCATGACCAAGCGTACTTACCTGAGTTTTCATAACCACCATTTCATTTCCCAATTTCACCTGATCGTGCCTGTGTGCTTTTCATAGAAAAGGAAAAACAAGAGGTGAGGTAAGATTCTTCCGCCCTAAATTATCTTTGAGTGATTTTGGTGACATTTTAGGTTTCATAGTTGCCAATTACTTCAAGAAAGAAAGTACT
This sequence comes from Ctenodactylus gundi, assembly GCA_004027205.1. NCBI lineage: Eukaryota > Metazoa > Chordata > Mammalia > Rodentia > Ctenodactylidae > Ctenodactylus > Ctenodactylus gundi. The sequence continues at coordinate 101,686 of PVKB01001106.1, forward strand.
AAAGCTCCAAAATCATGAACAGAGCCTTTGAAAGTCTTCCCAGGTGGCCTCTCCAGAGGCTCATCAGTTCCCAGCTGCTCCTACATTCGGACCCTCTCTACTCAGTGCCTGCCGATTATTTCTACCTGTTTATTCTTTGACTAAAGGAATTGGTCACCAGTACGGCTTCATTTTCATTTCCTGTAGATTGGGAGCGGGATTTCTAGTGAAATATTTGAGATGGCAACATCTCATGAAAAAAGATGTGGAATTCATAGATTTTTTTGTGGAAACTCATAAATTATTTAGTGATTCTTGTCTTTTTTCTAGTTAGTTTATTTACTCAACAAATATTTATTGAGTCCTGCTTTGTACAATGACTGAAGATGTAACGTTAGTAAAGTCATGAATGAAATTAAGACAAATATGTTATATTGTGGTTAGGCGTTAAATGCTAAAATAAATTAAAATTAATCGGCCACCAAAATTATGAGAGCATCCATGAATAAAAACAAAGTGCCATGGAAGCCTGTAAAAAGGATTGATCACTTAGGAGCCTCTTGACTAAGTGACATTTGATCAGAAGGTTGAGGGATTAGGTGGGATAGCTGTCTCAGACAGGGGCTGCTGAGGAAAAAAGCCTGTACAAAGGTTCTGAGATTAGGAAAATATATTTAGGTTTTTTTTTAAAAAAAGTTTTATTTTAAGGCCAAGGAGATGGAGAGAAAGAGACACAGAAAGGAACCCAGACAGGAGGAGAGGAGACAGACAGATGACACTGAGCCTTCCTTGTACGAGATTTTCATGATTTTGGTGTTTAGCTCAAGACCTCTGGCCACCGCAGGGCTTTAAAGAAAGACACGAGCAGTCAAGCGTTCACTGAAACAAACATCACTCTAGGGAGACTCTTGCAGTGGACCATGAGAGAGTATTAAAGCCTCAAGTGGATGTGGTGAGGGTTCAGGCAGAATAAACACTCTTCACAGGTGGCTGGAGTGGGAGCAGGTAGAGTGTGTGCAAGACCAAGCTTCCTTGGCAACCCAGGAGGCCTCGTATGGAGGACGACAGTGGTGTATTTCCAAAAAACGCCAATGTTCAGAGGGAGAAATAGCGAGGACGCTGCACTTCCGTCTGCAATTCTTTCCTGCCAATTCTGGTTTTCTTTTGTTTCTAGAAATGTAACAATGTGAGGAGATTCAGAATTCTATCGTTATAAAGTTGACTATTTGTTGGGAAAATCATTTTAACAGCTTTTGTCTAGCTTGTGACTTTCACTGGGTGAGGCAATAGAGTGGCACAAAGAAGCCTGGATCTTGGCCACTGCACTTAACGTTCTTATCGTCCAGCAATGTCCACAGAATCCTGGCACATTATTACCAGCATTGTAGAGTGACGTAGAAACCCTGCCCTCTGGAAAACGTGGGGAAGCCGGGATCGTCCTCCTGTTGATTATGAGAACAAGTTCTGAAATCTGGGTTAGAATTGTGTACACTCACTGTTAGCTTCATCTAAATGGCCTGAACTTCGTCATTTAATAAGTTGAGTTAATGATGGTATATTATTTATGAAGTGTCTCTGACAATTATGTGGCGCATTAGAACTGTCAGTTTGGCGCATAGCAACTGCTAATAAGCACATCAGTTAGCTATGCTGTCGCGTGGCTACGGGGACAGGGCAGCTCAATGCGTGGAATGAGGACCAGTTTCATAGGGTTGTTTTATGTATTATTTAAAAGTTACACAGGGTTTACCTTCAATAAATGCTTAAGGAATGAACATGTTTTACAATAATAAACTACTGAGAATTTATTGTGCATTAGGTGCTGCTATGAACATTATAAAAATATTTCACTTAATTCTCATCCAGTTAGAAACTACACATTTTTTCCATTTCATAGATGAGATTCCTGAGTCTCCCAAAATTGGCTATTTGCCCAAGATTCTATGTAATTGGTAGGTTACCAAACTGAAATTTAAGTCCTATTTAATTAAATCCCAAGTGTTTACTCTTCTACAATATATTTTCTTCTTTGCTTGAAAGTGCTGCTGATTTTAAATTGGCTTTTGCTGATAATGTTCCCTCAGTGAATTGATACTAAAAATACCTTACTATAAATAATCAGTAAAATATTTGCAGCATTCTATTCGAATGTTTTTACTTTACAGACAAAAACAGGTACATAAAGGAATAAAAACATTTATAAGTGATGACAATTTCCATAGATAATTACTACTGACATTTTGTGAACATCTTTTGTGGCATTTCTTCCTGACGCATTGGTGTGTAAATATGTGTATGTAAAGCTATATTTTTATGACACAAGAATAAATGAGATCAGTCTGTCCATATGTTTTAGCTGCATTTTGATTAATACATTGGGAAACTTTTCCTGTTTGTTGTGGTCATGCTTAGCACAATTAATTGCATACAGTGAAGGCTTATGAGTGTTGACTACAGTTGCGATTGGCACTGTTGTAACTGACAAATTGCCATTGTAATAATTACCCAGTGACACGTGAGAATATTCTTTTCAGTATGCTTCCACCTCTCCCAAACTTGGTTTCTACCTCTTAATTTACTTAATTTTTATCTTTTTTTTTGCCAATCTTAAAGATTAAGAGTGGAATTATGTAATTATGTTATTTTGTACTTATCTTACCTCTGGTGGTTAAGCATTAGTCATTTGTACTTTTATTTTTCTGAAAATTTTTTCAATCTTTTTTTTTTTTTTTGCTTTATCTTACCTTACTGGTGTATATGAACTCTCTTGTGCTGCAATTTTGTATGTCGAGTGCATATTACACCTATTTCCTCCAGTTGTGACTTAATTTTTTATGTACTAGTGCTTTTGAGTTAAAAATTAAGTTGTTAAATTTAGCAGTCTTTTTGTTTTCTCTATTTTGCATTGTACGAATAAATGTTTGATTTTTATGTGTCTAATACAACTTTTTTTCAGTACTAAGGATTGAATCCACAGACGCAGGCACATGCTAGACAAACAATTCGCTATATCCCTAGCAGAATATGACATTTTTGATGTTAAAAAGTGGTATCCATTCTTTAACAATTGGGGACTAGCAGTGTAGAAAAGATCAAGTCAAATGGGGCATGGGCCTGTACTTGTGGGTTCACCAGGAAGAAGTTATAAAGTTCTTTGCTTCTGGAAGAGTTTCAGCAACGTGCGGATCTTTAACAAGTTCCTTCCTTGTCAAAGTCTACAGATATGAGGGCTTTGCTTTTTGTGCTCGTTTGCTTTTCTTGAAACCACAGCACGCATTGTTTTCCAGGTAATCCACTACAAAGTGCAATACATCAGAACAAGGCTCCTCTTGGCACCACGGTCGGGACATCTGAGGCAGGGTTGGTGACATGGCTGAAGTCGGATGCTAGCAGTGGCTGCACACTTCTACATGTCCCACATTGTTACCCGAGAAAAGGAAACTGTTCTGGCACCTCAAAAGACAATGGAACATTAAATGTATAAAACATATGCGTGCTTCGTTTAGTGGACGTTAGGTTCCAAATAAAACTTAGGCTTATTTTATGAACTCAGTTTTAGACAATTTAGTGTGATCCCTTGTTTATTAAAGGGTGAATGAGCTTTTGATAATAGAAATGTGATTATTGAGTTCTGCTGTAAGAAGCCATCCAATGAATTTCCAATATCACCAAACTCACAAATTACAATATAACTGCTTTTCCCTTCTGTTTAAAGAGCAGGAGAGTTGTTTATGAGCACTTTAACCTCACACCTAACTGAAAATGTTCTTCTCTCATAGCTTTTGTTTCTACGACCCTGACATCGTACATGGCTACGGATGGCAGTGCTCCTGTAAGTACCCTGGGGACATCATGGGCTTTAGGTATAGCCAGATGGATGAAAAAAGGATTTTATGCCTGGCTTCCTGTGTACTGTCCTCCATTTCATTAGCCGCAATGGAATTAAATAGCTCTGTTTTTACTTATCAATTTTATTTTTGTGGCCTCTAAACATGTAGGAACTCTGACCAATTAAGATCAAGAAATGTAACCATGTAATGACCAGAAATCCTCTCTCTGTTTTAAAGAGACGCTGTCTTTATAAAGAGAAAAGAATACTACCAAGCGACTGCTTACCTTAACATAATAATGTATAATGGTATAATAATGGTATTTGTTCAACCTCTCATGCAACGGTTACAGGAAAAGCTGTGTTTCAATGACTATATTAAAATCTTGGGCTTCTTTTGAGACAGTTTTGTGGCCATATGTCTTCCTAAGATAGACATTATAAATTGAGCAAGTATGTTGTGTGGATTAGATTAGGAAACTTATACAGGGAAAAAAGTAAGTTTATTTTAGTAATGTGGAGTGTTTAATACAAAGGGATGTGGTATATCCGGTGTGGGTATGCTGTGCATTCTTTAGCAAATCTAATGACCTTATGATAGATGTGAAGGACAGAGTTTTTGAAGTAGATATAAAACCAGAATCAGAAGTGATCTGTCAGAGCCTGGGGGGATATCTCAACACTTAGAGTGCTTGCCTAGGCAGTACAAGACCCTGAGTTCAATTCCTCAGCACCCCATAAGCTGGGCATGGTGGTGCATACCTGTAATCCTGACACTTGGAAGGCTGAGGCAAAAATGCTGTGAGTTCGAGGCCAACCAGGGCTACTTAGAGAATTCAGACCAGTACGGATAGCAGAGTGAGAGCCTGTCTCAAGGAAACAAGACAAAACAAAATACAACAAAAACCCCAAACAAATTAAAAAAAAGGAGTAATCTGTCAGGAGAAGGAAAGAGTATAGACTTCTTGCCTATGGGACTTATGGACAGCAGTTTCCTGACGCAAATTGGAAAGAGGCTGTGAAGGCTGGTTGTGGCCACAGTGGCGAAGGAGTGAAGTTAAAGGACAGCTCTGGGAAGGGATGTCTTCCTAAAAAGCAGAGCAGCTGACAGATTCTCTATTTGGCTTGCTGACAATTTCATATCCCAGAAATAGACAAGGCAAAGATCTCCCTTGAAATCTGGTGCTAATTCTAAATAAGGAAGAGAAGCTTGTTAGAGATAAAAAATTGTGGAACCTTTGGGAGACAAGGATACGGAGCACCAGGAATAAAAACGAATAGCCGTTCCGTAGGTATCGTGGGAAATCTGGCATGTGTAATGTGGAGGAAAGGAAAGTGTGATCCCTTGGGCACTGACGAGTGAGTGTGGTTCTGATCATTACAGTGACAATAGAACAAGGATGAAAATAGAGTCTGCAGTAGGAGGGTTTTGCTATAATTTGATATAAAGGCAAATGTAACGAGGCATTAAAAGAACGTCCTGTGTTTAATGGGTAAGAGCCAGTGGGTATCACAGATCTTTACAAATGGAGTCAGGATGATTGAAGTTCAGAGTGACTGATCTTCATGAGAAAATTTTAAAAGAAAAATATTGCATGTTCTTGTAAGTATACGTATATGTGTTCTGTAGATCGTAGAAATGGAAGAGGGAACAAAGATTTTGAGATCCTTGGGAAAGGCGATGTGATGTTTACTTCTTACACTACATCATCTTTTCCTCACTAAGAATGTGCGGAAATGGAAGAAACTCATCTCACGTGTTTAAGAAGGAATGGAAACTAAGGTTTAAAAGAAAACATGTCAGCACTTTTAAAAAATTCATTCATTCACTAAAATATTTCCACCCTAATTCTATCCTATAGCGCTGCAGGGACGAGAGATTTAACTGACTTCAGAGTAGGTAAAATCTTCCTGTTTTAAAATAGGTATAACCCACGTGTGGCGCCAAAGACCACAGAGGTAATTACCGAAGAGGCTGGCACGATTTGGAGCCTTTCCTGCTCTACCACATAACCAGCTTCCTTTGGTCTTGAGCACACATGAATTCTCTTCCTCAGTGGAAACTCACTATTTATAGATCTTTCTCATTTCGTGAGCCATCCTCCACTCCAGACGCAGTCAGCCCGGCTCCGCTGGCGTGTACGGCTACCTGCTATTTCTCTCTCTGGGCCTTCAGCTCTGGCTGGGGCAGTTTAATGCCTCTCTTAAGCATTCCTCCTGGCTGATTTTCACTGGTTACCCTATTTTATTTTTCCATTCAGAAAATTAGTTTAATTGTCTGCTGTCATTTGTTCCCTTAATGACAGGTAGCAGAGAAGACCTATTTTTGTGCTAGGTAGTTTCAGTAGGCTTCACACATGTGGCCTAATCATATCCCCATTACGTTTCATTTCCACTCAACTGATATAGACTGAACTCTCCGTGCTGAGCACTCTGCACGCTGCCAAGGTACAAAGATGAGCAGCTCACTGTCTCATAGAGGGGACAGAGACACTTTATGTTTATTTGTTTGTACTGGGGCCAGGGATTGAGCCCAGGGCCATCACACTGAGCTATATCCCCAGCCTCTGTTTTTGAGACAGTGTCTCACTAAGTCACTGAGTTGTTCAGGCTGGACTCAAATTTGCAGGTTGGGCTCAAACTTCCAGGCTTAGCCTTCCTGCATGCTGAGTTTCCAGGCCTGCACCCCTGGACCTGACTGGGAGACACTTTAAAGGACAGTTTTGTTGTCCCTAGCATTATAGTCACCGAGGTTGGTGAATGGGCATCAGAATTTAAAACTAAAGTCTAAGTGTTTGAAATTTTATTATTAATATATGTAACATTATTATGTTTGTTAAGGTAAGCAGTCACGTGGTAGTATTCTTTTCTCTTTATAAAGAAAACAGTGGGCTTTCTTTTCTTTTCTCCACATTTTATCGATATGTATAAGTGCAAAATTTAAGGTTTACAATGAAGTTTAGTATTTTGTGCACATACGTACCTTGTCAAGGTGACAAGGACTTTCCCACTTTCCTTTTGTCCCTCCCCTACCCACTCCTCTCTCCCCCCCTGTTTCACTTTGTTTTTCCTCTTAAGTTCCATAGGAGTTGTGCTCTGGGTCTCTCATATCAGAGAGACCATTCGATGTTTCACCTTCTGCTTCTGACTCACTTCACTAAGCATGATGTTCTCAAGCTTCTTCCATTTGCCCATAAAGGCCTCCACGTTGTTGGACTTTATACATGCATAGTATTCCATTGTGTATAAATACCACAATTTGTGTATCCATTGGTCTGTTGATGGGTATTTTGGTGACTTCCATATTTTAGCTATTGTTAGTTGTGCTGCTATGAACATGGGCATAAAATTCATACAACCCCTTTGGAAAGCAGTATGGAGAGCTCTCAAAAGACTAGAAATAAATGTCCCCTTCGATCCAGCGACACCCCTCCTGGGAATATATCCAAAAGAGGCCAAAACAACAAATAGCAGACATATATGTATACCCATGTTCTTTTCTCTTTTTTTTTTGTAGAAACAATTTTTTATTTAGAAACCAAACACAGAGGGGTAAAAGATTCCTATTCACGCAGGACCCTGATTGGGCTTGCTGCCAACAGTGAGATTTTCAAAGATAAACTGGAATATAGAGCCAAACGAATGAACTCATCAAGTTCTGCTGCTTCTATGGCTTAAACATTCTTTCCCCTTTCCTCTTCTCTCTGGACTTTTCCCTCTGCACTTATGATTCCCTCCAGTTCTCCTGCCATGCAAGCCAGGATGGAATTCCTTAAGTGTACTAGTGGGTTTGATTGTGCAGCTTACCTGCTTGCATGGGCTCGATGGCTGTCCATAGGGCTTCACGTGAACTTCATGGCTTAGGCACTCCTTCTAAGGGCCTGTGTGACATGGCTTTGCCTGTGCTACAGTGGTGCTCCCTGGATCCCTGTTATGGCCGAAACGTGCCAGATCATAATGATATTGACAAATATTGACAAATAGACTCAGCCTGAGTCTCCTTTTTCTTTCAAGTCTTTGATTCGATCACTCATAGGCTGCTTTCCTGGACCATCCACTTCTGATAATTTGCCTCTTTCCTTTGTGATTTTTTTTGTATTCCATTTTAATACTGGTTGGAAGACTTCACCATTCTGGAATCTGCAAGAGAGCTCACTTGCCATTGAATCTCTGGTTCTTGCTGCTCAGCAATTGTGAAGTAAGGAATTGTTCAATAAAGAAAGGCCAAAATTTATAGATTGTGGCCTGAATTAAAGAATTAATAGGACCACTGTTAGGATTTGGATCATGGCTTCTTGGGAAATCTTCAAAATGGTTATTAGAAGGCACAATCCCTACACATTTCTAAGAATTAATTTGTGTAGCCATACTTGAAATCGATGAGGCTTTCATTCCATGTATCACACTGTAGTGATAACAAATTATTAACAACAAAACCACCATGATTAGCTTCTCATTACAATGAATGAATGATTGAATGAATCAAACAATTAACCAGTTAGTCTAGCATACTGTGGATCTTCAGGGCTTGATGATTAGAAAGTTTTCTGGTCTTAGGTAAATTTTAAGAAAAGTTCTTAAACTGCTTATGGTGGCACATGTCTGTAATCCCAGCACTAGGGAGACCGAGGCAGGAGGATTGCCGAGAGTTTGAGGCCAGCCACGGCTAAAAAATGAATCCAGAATCAGTCTGGACTGATGAGTGAGACCTAGTCTCAAAAAACAGAACAAAACAAAACTTCCTTGGCTTAAGGACAACAAGGATCAGAGGATCTGCGAAGGACCATCTCTTAAGATCTTACATTGTCCTTGAACCCAAAGTGTCTAAATTATCTTGCTTCCAGAGGTGGTTCCAGGGGTGAAGAAATACAATTATCTTAGACCAAAGCTTTATTATAGTGTTTTTTTTCAAGTAAAATTCTTTCTCTATATATTTTCAAAAGACCAAGTGTCAAGTGGAAACCTATGTCACTTGTGCTCAGTTCTCATGCTGCTGGGGAAAAGCTCTGTGGATGTGAGCTAACATGTATGTCTGACTGTGGTTGGGTTATTTGCTCACATCTGGATTCTCATTTGTGGGCTGAGAGTGGTGCTCAGCTCAGATGGTGCTTCCTGTGCTGGCTTCACAAGAAAGCACACTCTTGCTATATATATATATATATATATATATATATATATATATATATATATATATATTTTTTTTTTTTTTTTTTGTATAATGAGATTGAACCCAAGGCCTTTGGACTTGGTTACATCCCTAGCATTTTTTGTTTTATTATTTAAATAACTTTTTTTTTTTTTACAGTGTCTAAATTTACTACACTGTCTTACTCCATTGCCCAGCCCAGGCTCAAAGCTAGAATTCTCCTGCCTCAGCCTTTTCAAGTGCTGAGATTATAGGCCTATACTTCCACATCTGGTGGACACGCTACATACATTGTTCACAGAACACTTAGTTTAGTACCAGTCAACCCTCGGGAATATGCACTAATTTGGGGGTGAGAAATCTGTGGGGACAATTTTATGTTGCTTGACTTTGTTGGCATTATTTGTTAGGAAAGGCATTTTGTGGTTCTGAGTTATCAAGCTGCAGATGGATTTACAGATACCGGTCAAATCTTGACTCTGTGCCAGACACACAGGGAGCTATTGTACTTAGAAGCTATTGTACTTAACATCACAGGAGTTAAAAATTGATAGAAGAGCAGATCAGTCAAATGTCAAACATGGGCTAGGAGTTCTGTTTTGAGGGCATGACATACATTTTCAAAAATTTCAGTTTTATAGTAAAGTTTGGGCCAATTACTGACATACTTTAAGTAGATTGCAGTGGTTCAGTGATTTGATCTATGCATTGTTGCAGGCCTAATCTTGTAGATGGGGAGACCGGGTATGAGATGGTTGCTGATTAGGGGAGAACTGATGAGATTTTGACTAAGACAGCACAAATGGAGAGGGAGGGGGGACATAGATTTGTCAGACTCCAGGAGGCAGCCAGGGTATGGCAGGTGGCTGAGGAAGTATGTGGGATGTGGAAAGGCCAACCTGAGCTGGACCATTGACTGTTACCCCATGTATCTACCACAGGGCACCACATGGTTCAATAAGCGGACAAATGACAATACCCAGTTCAGAAACAGAAGACAGAAGAAGCAGGATTAACACAGAGTTAAAAAGACTTAGAATCTGACTGGCCTGGCTCCAAGTCTTGGCTTTGCTTCTAGTTATGTGTGATTTCTGGGTGAACCACACCATCTGCAGTTCCTCGTCTGTGAAAAGGAGGATAAAAATAGTACCTACCACTAAGATCTTTGGAGACAGCAATCGTTATGCACTACAAAAAACAACATGAAGTTAATATAAAGTTATTACAAGAGTGAGCTGCCTGCTAAAGTCCAAGGAAGCTTCATGGTGGGAGTGGCATCTCCACAAGGGTCTCAAAGGTTAAGTGTTAGCAGGTTAAGGATGGGGGAAAAATAAAGAAGGGAATTGTTAATAGGACTGGTGCCCCAGGCAAGAAATAGATGCTCTGTGGCGTATTGAAACCAGTTTGGGAGCGGACCGGCTCGTCCTTTGATTGTGATTTGAAGATGGGTTGTTATGAATGAAATGTGACTCCCATTCAAGGATAGTCCTGCTAGGTCACACTTTGATATTGCATTCCTCTTCAAACTCAGAGCAATGATAGGCAGAGAGAAGCAAAACTGAAAAAGTATAGTGGAAATTAAAAGCAAGGTAAGTGTCTCTGAGGACCATAAAAGAGAGGCAGTGAGTGTGACTCAAGCCCCTGTCCTAGTGGGCAGCTCGAGTGCAGCAGCTGCCGTGAGGTTAAGAGGAGGCGAAAATGTTCCTCCACAATGTCGGTAAAGCAGGTTCGCGGTGAATGGAAGGCACCTTCTCCCAAGATGAGAAGGTCTAAAGGTTAAAAAAAAAATCATTTCCAAACCACTGCCTGAGGAAGTTGCACATTTAGCCAACTGTGAGTCTAGGGAGGGATGGGCTAGAGGAACCACTCAAAACCAGGAACTAAACCCAGTCGCCAGTGGGAGTTTGTAAGATTCTCTGTGATTGGCTCAGGACATGACTGTAGAGCTGGTTCTGCATCAGGGAGAGGGCAACTTTCAAATTGCTAACAGAGGGAGTGAGAGAGACTCTGCAAATTGTGATTCTGTTATAGACTGAATGCTGTGTCCTTCTCTTGCTAAATTCTCATGTTGATGCCCTAATCTGATTCTCAACGCAATGGTGTTAGGAAGTAGGACCTTAGGGAGGTTATTAGTTTATGGATGTGGAGCTATCAGGAATAGGATTTGTGTCCTTACAAGAGGACCCAAAGAGACAATTGCGTATATAAACCAGGAAGTGGGTCCTCTGTTCATCAAATCTGCCAGCACCTTGGCCTTGGGCTTCTTGGACTCGAGAACCTGGGGGAGAAGTAAATATTTATTATTTGAAACGTACAGTTTGCCTAGTTTCCCGTTGTAGTAGCCCAGACTGCCTAAGACAAATTCTAAAACAAAAATAATTCTAAGAGAGGATATAGAATAAAAAAACAACGTCTTTTTTTTTGAGACAGTGTGTTGGTCTGTGGTTCAGGGTGGTCCTGAACTCACTGCGTAGCCCAGGCTAGCCTTAGACTCACAGCAGTCCTACGGCCTCAGCTTCTCAAGTGCTAAGATTACAGGCGTGCACTACCACACCTGGCTTCGTGTGGTGCTGGGGACTCAAACTCGGGACCTAAGCAATTTCTTTAACCACTATAACATTTGTTCAGCCCCCAGTAATCTCATTTTTAAGTGAAAGAAAAAGTTTAAAGCCTGGTGAGCAAATTAAGAATAAAGTTCAAAGAGTTTTTTAAAAATATTTTGGAAACTTTCAAAAAATTGTAGCAAATGAAAAAAAATGGATTTTGAAGAACATTAGAAAACAGATATGTTCTTTTATATACAATGTTCAATATATGGCATAAATTAAACACAGGACTGTTTTTAAAACAAGATTAATAACTTGGGAAGATTTAAAAAATGTGTAAGATACAAATGGCACAGGGGAAAAGAATTAAAATCAAAAGGAACTAAGGCAGAGAAGAGGAATCTGTCATCTATTGCATGTGTCTAGCTGTAGGTCGGAAAGCAGAGAATGAGGAAAATGGAAGTAAAGCACTCTTTTAAGATCACTTTTTACTTTCCGTGTTTGAGAAAAGGGCACAAACTATCTGATCATAATCACATTCTAAACGTTGAGCAATGTAAATAAAAATAAATATATACATAGACCCACTGGAATGAAACTACCCAATTTCAGGGATGGTGAGGATGGCTTGCAAGAGAGACGAAAAAAGAGAGCTCCAAAGTCAGGAAGAACAGTGACAGAGACATCTCGTCAACAAAACAGATGTTAGGAGGCAATTGTGGGCTTCACGGTGCCAGGTGAAAACAAGTTTTAATTAAATACAATCATTATTCAGTTTTGAGGAAAAATCAAGATGTCACAATATACACAAAAATTTGCCATTTATGGATGTTCATTTAAAGACTACTCTAAATCTTCTAGGGCTGGAGGCAGAACTCAGTGAAAATTCTAGCAAAGATGAATCCAATGGAGTGATATGATAAGTGCAACAAAACAAGCTAACTATGAGGGGTGACCAAAATATATGGTGAATATTTGAAATCACAAAACTTCGGGATAGTAAAAAACATGGTGCCACGAATCCCCCTCAAAATACTGCTCCCTCCTTCAAATACATTGATCCACCCCAATCTTGCCTTTTTTCTTGAGATAGGGTCTTACTCTGTAGCCCAGGCTGGTCCTGAACTCACCATGGAGCCCAGGCTGGCCTTGGACTCACAAAGATTCTTCTGCCTCAGCTTCTTGAGTGCTAGAATTACAGGTGTGCGCCCCCACACCTGGTTTTTGTGGTGCTGGGGAATCGAACTCAGGGCCTTGTGCTTTCAAGGCAAGCGCTTTACTCCAGCTTCTCTTGCCAACTTGGAAGCCGTTCTGGAAGGTCACTTTCGTGAGAGTCTTCAGTTGATCTCTTATGGCTGTTTTGGTGTCCAATTCAAAATACGTACCTTTTGTGGTTATTTGACTTTGAGGAATAGCCAAGCCAGAAGCTGCACGGTGCTAGATCTGGTGAATAAGATGGCAGAGGATACATTGTTATGCTTTTATTTAACAGAAGTTAGCCTGCGTGTTTTGAACCAATTTTGAGCTATGTGAGGGCTTATAATCCTGAAAGAGGACTTCCAGAACTGCTTCAGAAAGTAGCAAGCATGATGCGGTGCACATGTTCAAAACGAGAAGGAGCATTTTAGGAGGACCAGTGGCAAAGCGTCTCCTACTCTGGTACATTTCTGAGTGATTTACCTCACTGTAGCTTTTGATCCCACTAGCATGTCATTAAATTTGTAATTTATCATTGATAAAATAATTCATTAATATATGATCAATCAATGATAACACTTTCAATGAAAATATCGATAGTAATAATGAGAGAATAAGCACTGCTGCAGAAGTAATAGTGTGCTAAGGTATTTCATACCCATGAGGAGTCTAGAAATGCTGAGTCATATATGTATATATATATAACTTTAGAAAAGGTGAGAAAGGAATAAATAAAAATAAATGGATATAAAGTGAAAAATAAAAACTTTGATGAGTGTAACTGCTTACCTCACCTATGACAACTTACTCATAATCTTATTACATTTTCAAAACATCAAGTTCTAGCTTTATTCTGCTTGTTTCTTTCTGAACAAAACGTAATAAACTCAGAAATCAAAAAGAAAAAAAATTAGTTAAAAGTTTCCAGATATAATGAAACCTATGACTTGGGTAACAATTTTCAATTTTCAAATGTTTTAAAATATAGGGTCTTTCTCTGTAGTCCAGGCTGGCCTTGAACTCACAGTATAGTGATGGCCCAAACTCCTGGCAATCCTCCTGCCTCAGCTTTCCAAATTCTGGGTTTACAGTGTGTACTGCCAATTCCCCTGGTCCCATACAATGGGATATCTAGTATAGATGAAAAATGGTTTAGAATGGAAAAACAGAGAGAAGTAAATAAAGTAGAATTTGGAAATAAATTTATGGTTCTTAAGTATATCATCAAAAGCAAAAACAATAAATAAGTAGCTCTAGGAACTAGAAAACAACTAACAGTAAATTTAAAGAAATAAGAGTAATAATTTAATGGCAGAAATCATTAAAAATTAAACAGATAAAAGGAGATGTAGAGAAATACATCTGAGATTCTTAAATAGAAGACCAAATCAGTAGTAGACAACTAAGAGTTTTATGTTTCTGGAGAGATGATAGGTAGGACATTTTAAAAGACTTGGGGTACTATCTAAAATGTTCACTAACGCACACGTGCTTTTATCATCCAAAGATATGCTCAGAATACCCCCCACCCATGTTTAATAGGAGTTGCTCAGACCTCTTAATTGCAACATTTATTAATAGTACAAACCGCAAAGAACTTAAATGTCCACCTACAAGTAAGTGGATAAATAAATTGGGACATTTTTGTTCATGGCCCCATTAAAATTGAGCTGTATCTATATTCATTAGCATAAAAATGAAAAATACAATATTGAAAATTAATAGTCTATTTTGAAGATATTATTTATAAGATTGTTAAAATGTATATGGGTAATAAAATACATGGAAAAGATGACTATTATCCTTAAGTTAGTGTCATCGGAGGAGAGAAAGAGAGAAATGGAAAGGGGGAGGAGCACGCAGACACAACTTAAATTTTATTCCCTTTAAATTAATGTCAGAAAATAATAAAAAAGGAAGTGTCTAATCTACAAGTCAAAACATTGAGGCTTTTAACACTGCCTTGTTAAACTGCTCTCCAAAATATGCGTATCTTAATGGCAATAATGATTCCAAGCACGGAAGCGTGGCTTTGAAGGAAGTGCTGGGCATTCCGTGTGCTCTTTTGTTTTTGTTTTTGATTTGATTAAGAAAAGTAAGAAGTGTTTATTTCCTCAATTCCCATTCAATCCTAGCCCACCAGAGTGTCTCTTGAATATTCCATTTCCTCCCCCTCTTCTGGTGTTTATCGCTGGCTGTTCCTGCTGGTTGGCTCTGTGGGCTTCTTTTCCCTGGGTCCCTTTTACGAGAATCTTCCTTCAGTCTCTAATCTAAAGTTACCAAATCATAACTTGTATCCAAACTCAAAAATTCTATGATCTGCCTGTACTAGCACTGTGGTACATTATCACCACTACAGATTCTCATTTCGGGTTCCTGCTTTAAGTGATATTTAAGGTGGGCAGGGTCTTCTGACAAAAAAAAATAAAGGAAGCAAGATTTTAACATGTATTCTCACAGATAAAATTTTATTAATCAAAACTTTTATAATTATCTTTTAGCTGTTGAGTTTAGTTATTCAGGCAGGAGAAAGATGTCATGTGTTTATAAAATCATCTCTGAAAATTCAAGAATTTTTGTGGGTTGGTCATTGAAGTATTGTAGCTTAAGTGGACAGTAATGTAAGGAATTAGACTCCAGAAAATGAAAATGCTCCGTATTAGGACTCCTCCCACCCGAGAGAGCCCATCACCAGCACATTTCTGCAGACCTTTTGCTAAAGACCAGGAAGTGTGATGAGTGTGATGTGATGATAAAAAAGCACATCGTGTTAGTCGATTTCTGACACACCATGGGATGAACAGCAAAACTAATCAATTATGGTACAAAGTAGAGGCCTGCACTATTCGTGACTTTGGGTTGGACGCCTGTGTTACGTGAGACTTGAGAATTAACTCCCACTGGGCAACGTGACGGGAGGTGTTCCGATGTGTAGTTTGTACTGATTCCTCCGTCTACTTGTGTGTGTTTTTGGGTGACTAGTGACCAAATAAAGTTTTTGAGCCATTTTTTTTAAAAAGGGAAAAGAACATTTGTTTAGTAAAAAGGAAACACACATGTTTTCAATAAATAATTTCCTTCAAGGTTTAGACACAAATTATGGCAAATTTGGACTTTTAGCATGCGCCAGAAGTAACTTCTGTTTACAACATCTAAACTGGAACAAGACAGTGGGAGACAAGCTCTTATTAGACTTGGATTATTTGTGATAGTTGCATTATTTGTGACATTCTGGTTCTCCTCCTAAAAATCTGTCTGATAAAATGTTCAACTTGTCGTTTACATTTTTCACCTACCTAGTGAAGAAACCACATTCAGATCTCGAAACTGACTAGTTCGTGGGTTCCACTTCCTGTTGTGAGGAGGAAGATGTATCTTACACTCGCTAAGTTTCTCAAAGATTGTTTTCATTCTCTCATATGAACCAACATAGGTTTCTAATTCACATATATCAAGTGAAAATGAAACTCTCTGTATTTGTTATTTCTATAAGTCTGTTTCTTGCAAGAGGAAACAGTTTGAACAGTTAGTAATTCGCTTTAGGAGAAGTACTAGCAAAGTAGGCTTAACTTACTGACTAAGCTGTTCCTTCTCTTTAAAAGGCTGAATTACTGCCGCCTGGAGGTCCTCTTGGTCCTTCTGTGGATTCCCACTTTTCCTCCTAGCCCAGGCTGGCCTTGGGCAAGATTGAGACAAAGCTTACACTCTGACTTGAAGCTTTTTCCCCCCTGGAAGCAGCTCTGAGGTCTGCCGGTGGAGCTGGAGAGCCCCCGTGTCACTGGGTTGCCTGTGGAGGAGCCTTGCTGGTGCCAATCTAGGAGTTAAGAGATGAGTGTTGCCTCCTCCCTTTCAAATCTGCAGCTGTTCTCTAAGCATTTTTGCAGTGCTTTTGCTTGTTCTTTTGAAAGCTATTTTTTTTTTTGTTTGAAATAATCTAATTTCCTTTTATTTGTCTGGGGCCCGGCGACTCGAGGAATGACTGTGGATAACTCTTCATATGCCTCAGTCTCCTGGTTTTATTTCCGTTGTTCCTTCGAAACTTGGATCCCACCTCAACTTCCCAAATCTTACCCATTATCTATGTCTTAACATGCGCTTTGCCTTGAGTCCCAGCTCAAGTTTTAGCTTCAGGTGACACATAAATTTGGATAAAAACATTTCATCCATCGGTACAAATTGATTTTTACCCATCTCCGATAATTGGTGTTTCTCAAAAGATGCCTGGGTCTGTGATATTGAGGCGGGAGGGTAGCAGGTTTGAAGCTCGTGTGGGCGTCTTAGTGACTTAGTGAGACCCTGCCTCAAAGTTAAAAAAAAAAAAAAAAACAAAGTAACAAAGGGTCAGTGCCAAGGGGGAAGGGGAAAGGCCTGGAGGCCACAATGTAGGGATTTTAGAGCACGAAGTAGGCAGTATAGGAGATACAATGAAGTGGAGCTCAGGGGAGGATCTAAGTCTCTTTCACAATGACACTTGTATATTTAGATCCCATGTCACAATTATCACATGTCTATTTTTGGATAAAATTTATTCTCAAAGAAATAATCATCTGTATGTCAAAAAGACACTTATAAAGAACCAATGCAAGATTTCCCAAGGTATGTATTCCCCAGGAAATAGAGCTTAAGTTCATCATCATCATTGAAGAAAATATGTCATATTTTTCCTTAAATTTTTTGTTTTTAGACATAAAAAGTACTTGTTTGTGTTTGAATGATTACTTACACAAACTAATATGAACTTCTGATTTTCAGAGCTCTTTTTTCTTTTCTCTTTTCTTTCCTTTCTTCCTTCTTTCTTTCTTGCTTTTTCTCTTTTTTCTTCCACATCAGGGATCTAACCCAGGACATTCACTCTTGTCTACACAGCAGCCTATTTAAAAATTTTTTGGTTTGTAGACAGGGTTTTGCTAAATTACTAGATTGCCCAGGCTGGGCTTGGATGTTCCGTCTTCCTGCCACAGCATCCCGAGAACTAGGATTGGAGCCTGAAGCCACCAGCCCCAGGTTAGTTAGCGTATTTTCATGATAAATTTTGTGAAATCTATGTGAGACCTATAGGATAAGAATTTCTATAAATATCTTGATTTACAAGTAAGGAATTGGCCCCATGGTGACTTTTCCCCAGGGAACAGCTACTTATTGTGATGGCCATGGATTTCTGGGCTTCTGGGTTGAAAAATCTTTTCCTATTTTGACTATCATATTTCCTCTTCAGCATGTAATATAGATATATACAATAGCTATTAGACCAGGTATGTAGAATCCTGGTCAGACGCATCTACAGTGGCCGAAAATGCCATAAAAGGATTACTTACCAACTTTTAGAACTACTTTTCAAATGCATGTTTTTTCATATTTTTCAATTCATTACTTGTTAACACAAGGGTAAGTTATTTAACTCCAAATAAATTTAACTTGGTTATAGTAGAGAAAAAAAATGAAAATTCTTTAAGTGAAAATTTTCTTTGTAAGGCCGTGCACACACACACACACACACACACACACACACACACACTTGTGCACATGTGCGCAATACACACATAGCCATTTAAAAGTATTTTGGGGCATTCTATTTTTTGCTGATATTTTGTTTTTGCATGAATTATTTAACACGTGTTGTTAAAAATACATATTTTAGGCATGTTGTCTTATGTTTGGTTGGAATATTTGAAGAGCCAGTAGTTGGTAACGAGTTTATCTTCCATAAAACATGTGAGAAATATTCAGAGATACAGGCAGGATAAGAAGTTTAAATTCGGCTGCAAATAAGAATTTCTTGATGATGAAGGTCAAGAGATACTAAGATCACACCAAAAAAGATAAGAAAAGTCTTTTTCTGGGATCTTTAATTTGATGGTTTGGGTGTAATCTTAGATTATAGGAAGAGCATGAATTTAGTCTAGTGTGAGCTTGCATTATTTTGAGACTGAAGCAAATTACCATCCAGGTTTATTTTTGAAAAGCATCATTATTTAGACATTATCAAAAAAGAAATGGAACGTAGTTTCACTTTTCTCACGAAAATGTAAAAGAGGATGATTTTATGATTTAAAAAAATTCGGCGGACACATTGCTGTCATAACTGCACTAGTAGCGAGAGGGCTGCCTGTGGGTGGGAACAGGAAACATCAGTGATAATGCTCCGCTCCGACTTTTCTTCGGGTTGAGCGCCACGTCTATTGATTCTAATTAGCACATTTTGTGCCTCAGCTAGTAGCTCTCCTTAGCGCTGCTCGGAGAGTTTTTTTTAGAATCCACCCTGCTCATAAACACTGCCACCTCCTCCCTCTTTCTCCCTTCACAAATGTTACAACACAATCCGAAATTTCCTCTTTTCTTCCCTTCCTGCATTTTCGGCAGGTTCCCTTGCGTCAGAAGCCGAGGAAGAAAACTCAAGGTAACTAGATCTCTTTTGTTTCCTTAGCCCCTTCCTGTTTGTGTGTGTGTGTGTGTGTGTGTGTGTGTGTTGGTGTGTGCGGTGTGGAGAGTGTGGATTTTTTTCTCCTGGATGCTTTCTCTGGGATCCGGTTTTTGTCCGTCTGAATGTTCATATCAGCAGGTGGATGGCAGATTAATTTTGGTTATTTTTGGATTGATTTTATGAAATGACGGCATGCTGTGCATTCGGATTAATCCCTCGCGTGGTATGTCAATATCACCGGAGCTCAGAAAGGCTGGCGAGGAGGAGTAGGGAGGTAGCTGAGTTCGCAGGGGGCTTTAACCCTTGCGCATCTATTGCATGACTCCTGCTGTCGCTATTGGAAGGGACTGAGTGCCCGCAGTGACGTGCTTGTCAGCCTCACGATTTTAATTTTTCAATTTACTCTTGGTGAATAATAGTCTTAAACCAATACTGCCTATTAGCTTCACTGCTTCTTTGCCCAAATCTTGAATCTTTAGGCACAGAAGGAGTGTTTAAAAATAAAGCAGACCCATGAATTTTTTTTTTTTTGCATTTATTTTGGAGAAAAACGCAAACCCCGGGAGTTAAACACTTAAAGTTACCTTTCAGTCTGCCACACACATCAAGGAAATACTTACCTCTTCTCATCACTGTTGCAGGCTTTCTCACGATGAGTCGAAGGAGGATATCGTGTAGAGATCTGGGACACGCCGACTGCCAGGGTTGGCTGTATAAGAAAAAGGAAAAGGGAAGCTTCCTAAGCAACAAATGGAAAAAGTTCTGGGTGGTACTCAAGGGGTCGTCACTGTACTGGTACAGCAATCAGATGGTGAGTCCTCTTGCCTCCTCCCGTCCCAGCCTCTTTTCCAAAAGGTGGATTGAGAGACCACAGACTGAAGGTTTCTGTGCAAAAGTTAATTTTGATTTCGGAGACTTGCAGCACAACACACCAATGAGTTGTGGAAGCTGTTTCTGGTCCAGTAGGAATGTAGGTTACTATGTTGGGGTACGCAGAGCAGAGCGCTGCTTGGCTATTCTTGGGGAGGAGGGTGAGAGCTGGTTCCAAACTTGTATCCTTGCTAAATACGAGGCATTTGGCTTCTTTACATGTGGCTATTCCATGAGAGATTCTAATAGTTCCAGAATTTATGTGGACATCAATTAATATAAGAAATACACATTGCAGAGGTCTCTACTAAAAAGAGACAGTGCCTCCATCTGCTAAGGCTACAAGTTGATTTGGTTCTGAAAAGTGACTTTTATTTTCTTTTCCATTTTCCTGTCCGTCTTTCCCTCTGGCCCTCTTTCAAAGGTGGGTTGGTTTGGAGCGCTGAGCTGTGTGCCAGCTCTGTGTTGGTGACTGGACTCTTTTTTCTGGGATGACATTAAACCACGGACGTGTGGACGACTCTCAGTCAGATAGTTGCCTGGTTTACGCTTTCATAGGCATATACTGGTGTGGTCTACTTCACAGGCTAGTTTTCTGTTGAATAGAGCTGGGATAAAGTTATTATTAGAAAGTATGCTGATCTTTCTTGCCTGGAAACATTTTGAAATGATGCTGCTGCTAAATGTTGAATTGGTAGCCCTCCCTCCACCGACTCCTACGAAGTCCATTGCTGATCTTGGCAGAGCTTGGGTTCCTTATAAGACATAGGACAATGGTGATCAGTGGAAAATGTTCATTAATCGATTGAGGGAAAGTAGTTAGGAATTACTTATAACCTATATAACTTATTCTTATGTCATAACTTTCTTTTAAAACTTCTAGTGCAATAAAGGAATTTTCCTGATTCTAATTCTTACCAGAAATTAAGGATTTTGTAAAATAATTTTTAAAATGTCCGGTGCATGTCCATCACACGAGGTCACAGTGTACAGGGCACGTGACTTCAGAATGTGAAATGAAAACTATATATTGTTTGTGGGTCAACTTTGTGGTTGATGAGTTTGCCCTTACTGGCCACTTGGCAAACATAATTTTCATCTCCAAAGAAGAAACAAAAGCAAGTAGCTAAGCAAAAATTTGTGTGACCCCGATGATCTTATGTGACCTTCAAGGTTTTCTTAAATTGGACCTAAATCCAATCGTAGTTCCCTTAAAATAAGCATAGTCCCCTGTAGCTCCTCTTTGCACCCCTGTCCCTGAGCTCATTCATTGCGCCAATTTCACTTCATGCAAAGCATTTTTCAAAGATCCTTATGAAGTTACACAAAAATATATTTCTTCAAGCACTTTGTGAGTTTTTACAGCTTTATCAAAGACTTAGGGGGCTCACCAGAAAGGGGCACCTTAAGGAGTGCACAATCTTCCACAACTTTCTTTCTCTCTCCTTTGTTCTTCTTCCCTCTTGGATAGATCTGGCACAGAATAATTTTGCCCAAATTAAGGTAAACCGGGCTGTGGTCTTAGCTTCTAGTATAAGCGAGGCTTGAAGTTAATATAAATTTCTCCTTTTCGGTTTCCTGTTATTTTAAGTGCTTGTTTTGGGTAGTTGTGCGAATGACCATCATCTGCATTTTTTCATGAGAAGAGAGAACTTACTGGTTTACCTTCTCATTGCTCTGGGGGACACATGGGCTACTGATGGGACATGATATACCTCTGGGAAGTCATGAAGCTTGTATTTAGCATTAAACTCAATTTATCAGTCAGGTTATCCAATACATATATTCTGAATTCTGACCTTGTTTTCACAGGATTTAAACCCCTGAACCCACACGTTTACAGAAGTGGCTCACTTGATACCATCTGCTTATTTGGGTTCTGTTTTCCTAAGAGAAGTGTGGAGTTAGTTATCCTTAAGCATCAGGCCTTTGCTGTTTTAGGCCTTAGGAATCTTGGTCTGCCACAGGAAGCAACAGCGGTAGTTGAGAGAGAAGAAAAAGGATAGAATCAAAGATACATGCAGGCCCTGGTCCTGACTCACAGGAAGACTCACTCGGGTTGCCAACCATGTTCTTGAGCAGAGTTGGACTGTTAGCTTGAGCCTGAGAATAATAATGTGGCCAGGCATGTGACGAAGTAAGCTGATGTTGTGCCATCGAATGATCCTTTCATAGAGACATTCTGTGTGTATCTCTTTCTGTCTGTTTTTCTCCTCTTTCTGTATTCTCTCTTTTTCTCTCTCTCCCTCCCTCTCACACACACATACAGAGAACACACAGATGTGCACACCCTGATATCTTAATTACATATTTGTTGTGGGGAAAACGAACTCAATGAATACTTAATGAACACTCATATCCCTGCTATCTGTGTGAATATCGACTGTGAAACGAGCCAAATACGAACCCTTAAGCAAGAGCGTTTGTTTACTTTCTTCCAGTTAGAGAGCTCAGATTCAACAAAGCTGCTCCCAAGGCACCTTAGCCTAATGAGCAGGCGTCTTCTTCTACCTTCTACATTTCTTATTCTGCCAGGAGAGAAAGCCCTGTGGTGTTTTAACTTCTTGCATAGCCGGATGCCAAGAGGTAACAGCGCCAGTGGGCATCATGGCAGGGGCCATCACGTGGGGAAGGTCTGCTGTGGGGAAAGTCTACCACCTCTGCAAGAGATATGAGGGGTGGCTTTCAGATTTGCACTTTCTGGCTCCTCAAAAACACCGTCAATGATTACCACATCTTGGAAGCTGGGTAGACCAGGACTCCTAGAGGTTGTGTAAATTGCTCCAAGTGACGAAGGTCCTAAGTGTGAAAGAACGGCTTCCCATTCGTGTCTTTTTGATTCCTGTGTCCAGGGTTGTTGCTGCATGCCAGCTTGACTCCACCTGGAGACCCGAACAAGAGACGCAATTGTGACCGCTCATCTTCTGCTGTCGGCAGGGTTCTGAGAGAGCCGTATTGCTCTTGACACCGCTGACGGAGACCACTCCACCCTCTCCTTTCTCCTCTACTCGTTTTTCAGTAGTCAACCCTTACTGCACCTTTTTACTTTCTACAATTTGATGTTTTCAACTCCACTACTCAAATCTCTTTGAGAAAGAGAACCTGCCATTTTTCATATCAGATTTTCTGTGCTTAGAACATGACACAGCACACAGGACTGCATGCCAAGTCTTACAAATTCATAGATAAGCTTAACAGCCACGCAAACCCTACCTGGCTAAGATTCTAGAATTAAAATCTATGTTCGTGTTTTCCCTTGTCCTTTGAATGAGGTTTAAGCTCAGTTTCTGGCTCAAGGGAGTCTCCTTAACCGGGACTTTTTTCCCTCCCCACACTCCACAATTCCCCACCCCAAGCCGAGTTTCACTAAGCAACTCGTTTGGCTTCCTGCTGTCCTCTGTCCCAGCTCTCCCGAAGCTTTTGCACATGCTGTTTTCTGCACAAAAACCTTTGTCTCTAAGCCCTGAAGTCTCTCTCCCACCCAATTCTATCAAGCTGACTTCTCCTCAGGAGTCAAGCTTTACATTAGATCACACTTTTTGGCGTGGAACCTCATCCTCTGACCTAAAATTGGCTTCTTCTTCGCTGTTCTCTGAATCTCTTTCAATAGACACCAGCTTACTATTGATTTCATAAATAAATGAGCATTAGAAATCATGAAAACTTACATTGCTTATAGGAACTTTAAGAAAGGAGGTTGTGATGAAGGACTCATGTTGATGGGAAATAATTTTCCAGGAAAGGAATTCCACTCCTAAAGGCTCCATGGTCCAACACAAAGGTCGCCCGCCGATGTTCCTGTTTTGCTGATACATTAGCGGGGCACAGAGGGCTGGGCACTCTGGTCACTCTGGCTAGTCCACTCTGTGGACCACTATGAATGAAGGAGTGAGAATAAAAAGGAGCTGTGCTACCCCACTGTGATCAGCATTAGGCGGAATTCCTAAAGTGACCAAGCAAGATGGATTTTATTGTTTTCACTTTTCAGGTAAGTTTACTCTAGCTCAGGGAGTCTAGGAACTTACTCAGTGCTTCGTAAGACGTAAACAGCACGGCTGAGATTACAACTAAGGTCCTCCAGCACAAAAGCTGGGTTTTATTCTCCAGATGGCATGGCTTCTCCTTTAAGAGGTGACCCTAGGCCAGTGAAACGGGGTCCCAGACATACAGCGAAGGAATCTGGGTTTGTGTTCCTGAGTCAACAAGTCAAAGAAGTCATGAGATCACTGGGTAACACACCCATTTCTGATTTAATGAAGAATTTTAGGCAAACCCATGAGAGAAGTAGGTTAGTAGCTGGTTTATTACATATTAAGCAGGATTTTCACTTCTTTGATAATCCAATGTGCTTGAGCAAAATTGTATTCCTTCCTTATTATTGGAAGAGTCCCTCCCCTCCCCTCCTCCCCCCCGCCCGTGTCTAGGAGTTAAGTAGACGCCATCTGAGCTCATCACAAGTTACAGGCTCACTTACTGTGTATCTTGTAGTTGTAAGGCTTTTTTCTTGGGATCAGCTTTCATGAGACTCTTTAGAGCAAAAATCTAATACCAGTTTTTAGATTTAGGAAAGTTTACCCTCATAGAAAAACAGTATTTGAAAGACAGATTATCCTATGAGGATTTATGAGGGAACTATCCCGAAAGACTTAGTATATATAAAATGCATTTCTTATAGGTTAAGAAAAATTAAGGCTAACTTAATTCTCTGTGTGAAAGAGTGGTAATTTTTTTTATACTTTTCACTATTGTTTATCTCTTAGCTCAAATTTTGGAAAATTGTCTGAATGAATTTGCCATTGGTAGGAAAATGTTTTTTTTCTACTAGTGAATACCTCCTGTACGTTTCAAGTAAACGATGATTTTGGGCTTCTAAGTTATTTCAAATCCATATTCATTGTCTGAGACAACAACCAGCCTCTTTGTGTATGTTAAACAAAATCCAAGCATTTAAAGTGTTTCTTCTTTGAGAACAATTCAAACCAACTATATGGAATTGGTAAATTTTATTCTAGCACAGAATTTAGAAAAAAAACTCCGAAGATATAATAAAATGTTGATAGTCCAGACAAGGTAAAAGGTGACGTATCTGTAGTGGTAAGTGACCAGTTGACCTCAAATGGTGACTCATGGGTAAAAGCTTTATGTGTTAATCTACAGAATTTAAAACCAGAATATCTTCTATTCATTAAAATGGTGAAAGGGAGGGCTGGTGAGTGCTAAGTCAAGTACTAAGTACCCAAGTCCGACTCCCCAGCACTACATTAGCCAGGTGTGGTGGCACACACTTGTAATCCCAGCACTCAGGAGGCTGAGGCAGGAGAATTGCCACGAGCCCAAGGCCAGCCTTGGCTCCATAGTGAGTTCAGGACCAGCCTGGACTACAGAGAAAAACCCTGTCTCAAAAAAATGGTGAAAGGGAGATAGACTTAAGTGTGAGTTGATGTGTATTTAATTTATATACGTCTAGATGTATAAAATATATATGTATGTGTTAATATGTCTACATATTAACAGGAATAAGATATATTGGCATGTAGCCGATACAACTCTATGCCTCCGTTGCCTTACAAACTTTGACCAACAACAATATCTCTGCATAATTCAGTGCTACTTTAAGAAGATAAAATGAAAATAAAAGCAATATAAAAATATTAAAAGGAAAGAATTGCTTGGGAAAAAGTGCATTTGCATATTGTAATTTTAGGATGAGAAAGAATTGTGCTAGGGATTTTCAGATATGGTTATGGTCGTTTTGGCTTTTCCTATGAATTTCCTGTGCTGGAGATTCTAAAACTCTAAGTATGAACCCTGAGTCATGGGTGATTTTAAGGCACAGGGAGGAGTAGACTGCAATGCATTGGAGTTCTTCAGCACAGCGGTTCTGGTCCTGGGGGAAGAGCTTGGGAATGGCATATGTACCATTTCCCAAGCAATTGAAACCTATGTAGCTGAGTTTTTGGTTTGATGTAAGGATTTTCTTGAGAAGTCTTTATTTGAAAGGATTTATTATCTCTCTGGAGTAAGATTTTTTAAGACAGCTACTTCTATTGACACACTAAACAATAAGTCATCTGTCATTGTATTTCTGTGTTTAATCTTAATCTTCCAGAGCGTGTTTCAAGAACATTTCAAAAGGAATCTGTGCCGCCAGCCTGATGAGTGGGAGCGACGGCTCACTGGGCCTCGGCTTGCACGTAGTCTGCCTGCGCGTGTCCTCCCTGTGTTTAATGGTCATTTGTATTTCTTCTCTGGAAAAATATCTTTCCTCATCTTTGAATCAGATTTGTTGGTCCACTGTCTATTGTTGAGAAGTATCTTGGCATCTTAACAGTGTTCTTGAAACTGATAAAAATAATGAGGAGATTTGAAAGTTCCTGAAGTATCTGAAAATTTAATATATGTTGTAAGAAGTCCAGATTATGTGTTATATTGACTAACTGTAATTTCAAAATTTCCTTCCTTCCTTCCTTCCTTCTTTCTTTCTTTCTTTCTTTCTTTTTCTTTCTTTCTTTTTCTTTCTTTCTTGATAGGGTCTTGCTCTGTGGCCCAGGCTGATCCCCAACTCACTATAAAGCCCAGACTGGCCTTGGACTCACCTTCGTTCTTCTGTCTCAACCTCCGTAGTGCTGGGATTACAGGCATGTGCCACCGTGCACGGCTTATGTAGTGATGCGGAATCGAACTTGGGTACTTAGTGCTTGACTTAGAGCTTGCTAGACAAGCACCTTAACAGCTGAGACATTTCTCCAGCCCCACCTTACTCTTTATTAATCCTAAATTAATCTAATATTAATCTAATTTAATCTAATATTAAAAGGCAATATAGAATGTTTTAAATCCCCCCACCCCCACTTTTCCTCTAACAATGAATGGGAAATGAAAATTAATTAATTAATTTGATGTATCTCAGTGTGAAGTCCTGGGTTCAAACTCAAGTACTTCAGGCACACAAACAATACATTCAGCACATTTGAAACCTGGATCTAAACCTCATTCTGAACAGCAACTCAGGAGCCAGTTTCTAATGGAGGAAGGGTTGTTCTCAGGACTGGGTCCAGGGAAACACACAGTGCACTGCAAACTTAGACTCCAAGGGAGATCCCGGCTAGGGAAAATTATGCCGACATGGGAGCAACTTGATGGACAAGCAAGAGTAGTGTGGAGATTTTAAGTAGATGAAATTTATTAGATTGCAAGAGATAAAAGTTTAAATAATTTATTCTGTCATAGTGAAATCTAATCAAACTTCTTACAATTCCTTTAAAAGGTATACTTCCTTTTTTCTTCCTCTTTTTTTTTTCTACGCTCTTGAAGAGGCCAAAGTGTGTAGATGAAGGTGATAGCGTCTCCGAGGTTAAAGGTTCTAAGAGGACGTGTGTGGGCTGAGGTCAGATGAGAGCATGCTGGGCAGCTCGTGAACCGTGTGCGAAGGCATGGGTGTGAACGCCTGTGTCCTGTGATAAGAATTTTTTCCCCACAGAATTGCATCACACAATTCTTGTAAGTGGTAGGATTTCCATCTTTTTTTTTTTTTTTTTTCTTGAGATAGGGTCTCGCTCTGTATTCGAGGCTGGTCTTGAACTCTTTTCGTATCCTAGCATGGCTTTGGCAGTCTTCCTGCCTCAGCCTCCTGGGTGCCTGGATTACAGGCATGTGCCCCTATGCCCAGATATTATGTGGTGCTGGGGGATCAGACTTGGGACTTTGCACTTCCTAGACTAGCACTCTAATCACAGAGCTGCACCCTCAGGCCTTTAATGTCAATTTTTGACATCGAATGGCTTTTTATGTTAGACTATCTGAAAGAGTGGCATAATATCAATGAAATACGATTCCGCAGGGACTGTCTAGATCTAAGTAAAGGCAGCAGGCCAGGAGGACTAGTGAAGACATCAGAACATAGGAGGCCAGCCATGTTGAATCACCTCCTAGCTAGGACCTAATGTGATAATGAGGTGGTCTGTGGGTGACTTTCAGGAGGAAGTAAGAGAGGGAGATTATAACAGTGATTGGTTACACTGTTGGTGGCCACCATGAGCAGGGAATGGGCATTATGGTTTAGGTTTGCCAGAAGCAGACCCCAAGAAAAGGATTTAGATGCAAATGATTTATTTGGGAAGCAATCCAGGAAATGTTGTCATCCTGTATTCATACTGGGGATGGTCCCAGGATGCCCCAGGGATATGAAATCCCTGAACACTCAAGTTCTACATATAAAACACTGTAGAATTTGCATATAACCCACACAACCTTCTTGTATACCTTAAATCATCTCTTGGTTACTTATAATACATAATGAAATGTAAATACTCTGCAAATCATTGCTATACTAGAAGGTATAATGCCAAGAAAAAAAGTGCATGCCCAATATCAGTATTTTTTTGTTGCATTTTTGATCTCATGTCTGTGCATGTGAAACCCACAAATCCAGAGGACTGACTGTAGTTGGAAGGAGAAGGGTAAGTGGGAGAAGGTGGCAAGTCAAGTTCTCTGTCACCAGCAGATTGAGACTGCAGGCGTCTAAAGCTTCCTCATGCTGGGGAAAGCTGTAAGCTTATGAAAAACAACACCCAAGAGTTTTTACATCTAGAGGCCAACGGAGCTGAGCTTGTCCTTGGGGCTCTAATGCCTGAGCACCTATGTGCAAGTGGAAGTGGAATCTGGCAGCCAGAGAAGGCTTCCCAGCAAAGAGATGCAAAGTCTGGCACTAGGACCTCTAGCCAGGGTGCTGGGTGGGAAGGACCAGGGGGTGGATCTGGGCCCCTACAGCATAAGCTGTGAGGGATCTGCCTGCCTTGAATCCCTTTTCCTTGTCCCGTGAGTCTCCAGCGTCCTTAGAACCATCACAATTATCATCACTAGCATCCTATTATTCTCATAATGGATAGTAAGAATATTTGGGGTCTGTAGGAAATTGGGCCTTTCTATTTATTAGCCAAAAAATTTAACAAATGCTTCCTGTGTAGAATATCTATTTCCAAGCACCTGTGAGAACAAGTTTCTATGGATCAAAATCTAATTATACTCATCAGGATCAAGTTAGATAGATAGAAATGCAATAATATTTTAATAAAAATATACCCCAAATAATGTGCAAAGAATTTAGCAACCTTGCAACTATTATTATTCTGCAAGGAATTTGAATTTTTTTAAGTCATAAGTATGATATAAAGATGAGAAGGGAGACCTGTTCCCAGAGCTCAGCGACAGCCGGCTGAGTCCAAAGGCCTATTTAACACCAGCTTTTGTCTTTCTGAGACATTTCTGCCCCTGTTTTCTTTTCTTTTCTTTCCCTTGTTTCCTAGGGACTAATGTGTCATTGCTGTAGCAATTTTACAGTCTCGTGCACGTCCACGTTGAGCCAAGTTAGTCTGGTCGTATCTGCTTTTCTCTGTGAGGACACTGACTCAGAGAGGGTCAGTGCTGTGCTGCGCTCACACCATAAGTGACTTTCAGCAAGGTATTCTGACACCAAACGCAGTGTTCTCTCATTTGAGCTCTTGGTAGAGGTTGAAGATGCTCCTCAACCTCACATCTAGATTGCTGATCTCACTACTGCATCCTGGTCCGACCACACAACTTTCCATCTTATAACTACATTAGTTCAGTGCAATAGGTTACAAACCAATCTATTTCACTTTTTTCCTAGAACCTCAAGGGCTATTCCTGTGTGTCCAATCAATGTTAGCCAGCTCTCATTTGATGTTTTGTAAAATTCTTGCACTTCTTAAAAGAATTCCGAGTGTTCTCATCACCAGGATTGCTTATGATATTTAGAAAAACACACAGCACCATTTTTTCTTGCTTCCCCTGTGATGCTTGTCATGGCCCAATGCTACAAGCGTCGTGTCTGTGCAGGGACTGCTGGGGGCGTAGAGCTGGCCTCCTTTGCTGACCTCCCCCCTATTTCTTTCTTTGAAAGGAAGAGGGTAAGAAGTTGCTTATCAGAACAAGTGCTATGGTGCTCTTTACTGGAAGGAAAAAAATAAAAGGAAGCATCAGGTGCTGCGCAATTTCAGGGAGGAGCAGAGAAAGATGACCCAATCTGCAGCTGGTAGTAGCAACGCCTGCACTAAAGTGCTTGGACTACCTCCCACCAATGATGACTAAGCAGAATTCCATGCTGTCTGGTTTCCTGGAGTCATTGTGACTCGTGGAGACATGTCACCTTGATTACATTCAATTATGTTCCTTTGCTTCTATTTCTGTGCAATTTGGGAAATAGCTTTCTTCTGTTTGGGATTTTTTTAAATGTACCAGTAATTTGTCCAATTAAAAAGGAAAATTGCTTTTTGTTCTTAATCAGAATCAGCCTATTGTACTTGTCATACTCTACTTCACAATTTCTCTTATGACTGTCCTGGAGATCACTCTCTCAATATATGCATTTATATCACTTCTCATAGTTTTTCTTTGTGGTGCCACAATTTATTCAACTGTCTTTGGACAGTTTGCATTCTTTGACCTTGTGAGCCTACTGCCTCAACATCCCAGAGTACTAGGCCTACAGGCCTGACCCCCAAGCCCGGCCATTACTTCTTAAGAATCTACATACACTCTTTAGCAAATACAGATAGTACTGCAGTACACACAACCCCACGTGTATTCTCAAAGAAGTGTTTAGGACAGGACTCGGAAATGGGGTTTCAGGGTACAAGGGTAAAAAAACTGACTGTCCGGTTTCCTTCCATCGGTTTCATTTCGTGTCGCCGTCAGCGCTGCATGATGGTGACTGTCTTATTTCTTCTTCAGTCTCTGTTTATGCTGCAGCTTTTATTTTGGGAAATACAGTTCAGATTTGTAGAGTAGTCACAGCTCAGTGTGCACAAGAAGAACTCAGTGACAACTGGTTAGAGATACCTTGAGAATGGACACCGAGGCTTGAGGTTTAGACTTGGTTTCCTGTGGGGGGGGGGGGGGATTTCAGGGCACAGCTGAGAGGGCAGCGGGATGGTCTGGACAAACGGAGTTTCATAGCTTCTTCTGATTATGACGTTTATGGGTTTACCTCATGGAGAGTCACTTAGAGGGATTCTAAGAATTTTCAATCCATATTCCTCTATAAACAAAAAGTGCGCTACAAAGTACAACTAAAAATTAATTTTCTTGAACTATTTTTCATCAGATTTAAGATTTTATTTCAGACCTGCAGTGTATTTAGCCATAGAGTTTAAGGGGAAACACTGCCAAGAAAATAGATTCTCAGGTGCCTTTTGATTATAGATTTTTTAAGTGTAGGATAATTTGGTTTCTTAGAATGAAGGAAATGTGGTTCTGCTTCAAATAGAAAAATAACAGTGCTTTTTAATTTTTAACCATGAAATACATAGTAATGGTCTATATTAAAGTTCACTTCTTTTCTGGCTTGGTCTCCTGTGGCTCATGTGGCCTGTAGAATGCAGATGATTCTTACCTCTACAGCTCTGCCACTCTGCCTTTCCCTACATATGTAGATACTTAAGAAGTAATGGCCGGGCTTTGTGGTCACACCTGTAGTCCTAGCACTCTGGGAGGTTGAGGGAGTAGGATCACAAGGTCAAGCTCTGGCTGGGCAATTTAGTGTGATCCTATTTTAAAATCTAAATAAAAATGAATTCGAAATGTAGCTGAGATTGATGGTCCAGGACTGGACCCCTAGTTTCCCTTGTTTCCTAGGGACTAATGTGTCACTGCTGTAGCAATTTTACAGTCTCGTGCACGTCCACGTTGAGCCAAGTTAGTCTGGTCGTATCTGCTTTTCGCTGCGAGGACACTGACTCAGAGAGGGTCAGTGCACATGAAGTAATTTTATCTGTTTTGCAAGGTAATTTTTATGTTTTTTATTACAAAAACCAAACTTCACTGAAATGAACACTTAATTTCAATGTAAAGCCTGATGCCCTGTTAGGTCATTTTTTAAAAGGCTTTGTTTTTCAGAGCAGTTTAGGTCCATAGCAAATTTAAAGAGATGATTCAGAGATTGTCCATTGATTCTCGGCCCTGCACTGGGAGGCCTTCCCCATTCCTGTTATCAATCTCCCCACCAGAGTGGTGTACGCCTTTCAGTTTGGAAACCTCTGTTGACACATCCTCATTAGCTAGAGTCCATAGCTTACACGAGGGGTCATTGTGCTAGATACCTATGGTTTTGGACAAATGTGTAATGACATGGCTTCATCGTTATTAAAAAACAAAGCACTTTTGCAAAAAGATCGTGCTCTGCTATTTAACTACAAAACTTTGATGTCTTGTGTTGGTTGATTTTTAGAAATATCTAAAGTATGACATGTTTTGTATGAAATATTTATGTCTTAAAGCTTTGAAATTTGAACCTACCCTGTAGGTAAAGACTAAACCACAGAATATTAGGAATATCCCTTCGATTTTGTGTGAAAGCTTGAACCAATCGTATTCAACAAGAAGAGAGATCACCCGCCTCCTATGTGATCTTCTGAGTCTCACTGATAGCCAACTAAGAGACGTTATTTACAGGTTTCCCTACGTCTCATGTTTTTAAAACCATCTTTACTGAGGTGCATTTTATGTTTCAAAATCTATCCTATGCAAGTGTACCCTGTGATAATTTTTAGTAAGTTTACTGAATGATGTAACAGTTATAGTAACTGAGTTCTAGACCATTTTTATCATCTGGGAAGATCCCTCATGCCCGTCTGCAACATGTCCCATGCGACGCCCCTGGCAACCGCTGTTCTACGTTCTGTCTGGGTAGCTTTTGTAGACCTGGTGTCACAGAGCAGCCTGTGTTTTCTTGCATGTTCCCTCAGCATATTGCTTCTGGGTTCATCCACATTTAGGCGGGTGCTGCTGGTTTGCTCTTTTTGACTTATTCAGTGTTTCCATTGTCTGAATTCATCACAGTGTTCGTTTATCAGTTGATGGACTTGTAGGTTGCTTCCTGTTTGGGACATGATGAATAGCGCCGCCACAAATATTTGCACGCGAATCTTCGTGTGGGCATACGCTTACATTTCTCTTGAGTAGATACCGACGAGGGGAATTGCTGGGTTGTGCAATAATTATAGGTTTGCATTCTTTAGAAACCGCTTCTGCATCTCATTCCAATACTTTCTTTATTGTCAGAGGAAAAAGATAATGTTCCAGCTGCTCAGTCAGTCTGCGCGCATATCCCACACTCCTTGACGGAGAAATAACATACATAATGAACGTAAATATTCCTTTTGAGATACGGTCTACTGGAGAGGCAGAGAAGTAGCCAGCTGACTAAATTCAGTGCGAGAAGTACAGAAGAGCGGCACATCCCTGGAGCTGGGGCGAGCAAGGGGCAGGGCGCCAGGAGAGAAGGTGCAGGCCAAAGCTCTGGAGGAGGCCCCGCCAGAGTGGAATCCTGGGAACTCTTCTAAGGGAGGAGGCAGGAGGCGGATGGGCCAGGCAGTAGCAGGAGACCTTACTTGTTCCTGCCCTGAAACTCCTTTGCATGGTCAATATCACTTCTCCCCAAAGCTGTTATCATCTACAGCGTGCCATGCAATGTACACATTCATGTTTTGAGCTTGTCTCCTTCTTTGCGGAGAGTTCTCCGGTTTGTTCACAGGTGTTTCCCTGATGCAACGGGGGCATATGCTTTGTACCTATTTGCTGACCAAACACACAGGCAGAGCCTTGTAGGTGAATGAGGAGACAGAAACAGATGTTGTCTACGGCAGGAGAGAGAGAGTATTGGCACCTTTGTAGCTCTCCTCCTGATATTTTAAATACAGTTTTGATAAAAATGGGAATTTAATACTGCTCAGTGATATCAACTGCATGCAGCGTTCTACAAAGTGAAAGATTCAGATGCTGGGGGAAGTGGATGAGCTGATGACATGAGGAGGAGGATAGTCTGAGCCTAGCATATCATACGACAGTGAGAAGATTGTGTCACTTCAGAATTTGAGACTAGAATTGATGGAGAGGTTTTGCACAGTGCTGAAGGATCCTCTGACACTTTTGGCAAAAGAACATTAAAAAAAATCTACCTTTGGAGTCAGAGGAAGTTTGCAGGCAGCAAAATACAACTTTCAAGTAACTTTTCAGAAAGTTAGGGGTCATTAAGGGGGAAGGATCCCTCTCAAGTCAGTTATTTTAGCTAA
The DNA here is from genome assembly GCA_004027205.1 of Ctenodactylus gundi. NCBI lineage: Eukaryota > Metazoa > Chordata > Mammalia > Rodentia > Ctenodactylidae > Ctenodactylus > Ctenodactylus gundi. The sequence goes on from PVKB01001106.1 coordinate 135,764, forward strand.
GATAACAGGTAGCAAGGGATCCGAAAGGGTTAGGAGGAGGAAAAGGGGAGGAAAGGAAGAAAACTGTCACCCCTCGGGATTTGCCCATTGTGTTTGTCATTTCTGAGGCATTTTTTTTTTTTTTGCAATTCAAATAAGCAGGGACGATTTTTGACATAGTTGTCGGTGACTTTGAATACAGCTCAGATGTCTTCAGAACAATGAAACAGAACAGCCTGTGCTTCTGCGGGGAAGGTTTACCGGAGAAACCAACATGGCTACGTTCAGATTTCTTTAGGATCCTGTTTACAGGAGTCTCAGTCGTTTCAGTGCTGTGGAAGCAGAATCCAGCTAGATGAATATTTTCAGTGTCTCTTTTGCATTGGTTTGGCTTGCAGTGAACAAATTATTGGTAAAAACATCTTTTGGCCAATTTTTGTATTGCCATTCAGATGACTCTTGTACTGAAAAATAAATTGTCTGGAGATTAATCATGCCACACATTGGATATCAATTCTAACTCTTCTCCATGAAAGTATTATATTTTTTCTTGCTTTAATTTTCTGTTCATTTATGGTTGAAAGGGGGCAGGGATTCTGAAGAAATGAAATTTCAGCTTTAATTAGGGCGTACTCATCATGGGCCTTCTGCTCAGGCAGGTAGACTTTATCCAAAGGCAATCAGGAACCATGCAGGGTTTTAATTAAGGGATTGACATGAGGAATGCTTATGGTGCAACGATTTGCCGTGACTGAGTTTGGGACATGGAATTGGATGAGAGCAAAGACTTAGAAAAGGAGTTTAGACGATGTGTGCAGTAATTCAAGGGTAGCTAGTGGTGGTGAGCTGATGGGCAGATTAATAATCTGCGACGGATGAAGCAATGTTGCAGCTTTGTGCTTACTTGCATGAGTTCCAAGAAAGGGATTGTTTTAGGCCATTTTTCTATAGTGAAATAGCAGAAACTATGTGATTTGGAAAGAAAAGAAGTATTTTTAGCTCCTATTCCTGGAGGTCCAGGAGCATGGTGCTGGCGCCCGTCCAGCTTCTGATGTGGACCATATGTTGCTTCTTTATTTATGAGGGAAAAATAGAAAGGAAAATAGTCCCGTGTGGAAAGGGCCGAGCACCTGCGTCGGGAGACGGAGCGGCGCTTTGTCTTTACAGCAGCCACTCTCACCTCGACCTACCTAGTCCTGAGAAAATAAGAACTCATGCCTACAAGAAAAACATTAACTTCTCTTAGTGGCCTAGCCAGCTGTAAAAGACCTCAGCACCCCCTGGGGTGGGGGAGTCAGGAGTGTCTCCCAGATTCGCTTCTGCGGCTTCTGGGTAAAAAGTGGTATTGTTGATTGAAGCAGAGAACTCTGAACTCAAGAGCAAGTACGGTAGGGGCAATACAGACAGTGGATTGAGGTTTGGCTTGGTAACTTTGAGAGATCTTGCTTAAATACCATGTGCACAGGTACCCTGGGCAATGGAGGGCTGTGCTAAGAGCTCTAGGCTAGAGGCGCAATTTGAGCAATAGATTCTGACTATGTGAAATGTGCATAAAATGGTACGTGGAACCAGGGAGCGGGTATGATCACCCAGGGGTGCCCTGAGAAGATGAGGAGTCTCTGGACAGAACCCTGCCATTTGAGATCACGCGGGGGGAGAAGAGCCCGGTGAAAGACAGGGAGGAGTCCTGGAGGAAGAGGGGAGTAACGACAAAGCACTGTTCGCAAAGCCGAAGGGAGAGGCAGGCCCAGAGGGAGAAAGCAGCTGTCATGCCATTACCAGAGCTCAACCACAATGAGGACTGAAGAGGAAGGTGGGGGTTAGCGTCTTGGATAGCTCGGGGTTCATGGTATCTACAGTCTGCCTGCACGGTGAGTGTGGAAATGAGCGGGAAGAGATACGAGATGCAAGTGGTGCATATAAATTATTTTTTCTTTCTAAATCAATCAGGAGAATTTGCATAAAAATGCCATAGCATAACATTGATGTTTATATTGAAAGGCATATAATGTAAAATTAGCTAACTTGAGTGGTCCAGTGGTAACTTAGTATATTTACAATGTGCACCCACCATCTCCACCCAGTTCCAAAAAGTTTCCATTAAGGAATAGAATTAGATGTCTCAGCCGCTTCCCCTTCCTCTCTGCCCCAGTGCTGATCCATTGTTTTGTCTTATCATATTCTGGATACTTCATTTGAAAGAACTCGTATGACAGGTGACCTTTTGTAGTTCATTCTTTTCTATTATCATTGTGTCTCCAGGTTCATCCACACAGCATTGTCAGCACTTCATTGTTTTTGTGGCTGAGTAATCTTTGACCATGTGGATATACTGCAGTGTACTTATCATTTTATTAATGAGCATTTGAGTTTTTTCCACATTTAGCTATTATAATTAGCGTTCATATGACCATTAATGTACATGTATTTATTTGGGTACCTGTTTTGAATTTGTTATGGTATATCTCTAAACATGAAATTGATAGGACCTAACAGTTTTCAAAACCATACTTTTACATACTACTACAAATTGAGAGCCCACAGGAAGCATTTGGATTGTATTAAAAGTTGACTTACATATTCTATGTTCTTTGACTACTTTACATTCTCTTATTCTCTTTGAGATAGATTTGGCAAAAGCACAATATGGTAATTAATCTACTCACCCAAAGATAAGTTTTCTTTTTTTTAAATATGAGTTTATGTATATGTAATGGTTACAATGAGCTTAGGTATTTTGTGTATATATATATATATATATATATATATATATATATACATGGTGTCAACAATCCATTTCTGTCTTAGTTACTTTTTCATTTCTGTGACTCAATGCCCAACCTTCACAAAGTTAGGGGAAGAAAGGTTTATTTTTAGCTCACAGTTTCAGAAGGTCACAGTTCATTCAGGGGCAGCCGGCAGCAATGGAAGTAAATGGCAGAGGCAGAAATGGAGGCAGCTTCTCACGACATCACAAACAAGCAGGCAAGTTGAGACCAGCCCTCCAAGGAAGGCAGGAAGCAGCTTATATATCCTTCCAGGTTTCCTCCCAATGATCAACGCCCTCTGGATCCAGGTGTGGAAGGTGTGGTAGCCCCAACCCCCAGATCCAGGTGTGGAAGGAAATCCCCACTACACACCTATAATTCAGTTTACATTCCAATAATCCAATTTACATGCCTATAGTCCACCCCTCCAGCCTAGGCCCCAATCTCCCAAATGCACGTGGTTCCATAGACAATCTATAACATTCAAACCCATGAGACTTTAGGGGGACACTCCAGACCCAAACCACAACAACTCCCTGTTCCATTTTTGGCCCTGCCACACCTTTCCCATCTTGCCTAACTCCCGCTATCACATCCACTTGGTTCTATGAAATGCCTGTGTTCTGGGTTTCTCATGTGGCAAGTTTCATACATATAATATTCATGTGTATGAATATATTGTTTTGAACATATATATAAAGATACAGGGTTGAACATACATAAAATGAATCTATTCATATATGTATTCACTCTGCATATATACATAGGCACATATATTTTTAAAGAGAAGTGCTATTAGGATCAAATTATTTCAGAGGGAGTCACTGGAGATGAAGAACTGGATGACTTGAGTCACGTAGCTCAGGGGTCTCTAGCCCCCAAGCCATGAACCAATCAGTACGGAGCTAAGGTGCACAGAAGGAGGTGAGCAGCTGGTCAGCATGCGAGGCTTCATTTGTATTGCTGGTTTCTCCCCATCACCTCCATTATGTCTTGGCATCAGAGTCTCAAAGAAGCACGAACCCCACTGTGAACCGCACATGTGAGGGATCTAAGAGGCACACTTCTTATGAGAATCTAATGGCTGACAGTCTGAGATGGAGCTGAGGTGATGATGCCCGATCACTGTCCCTAACATCTGTGGAAAAGTTGTGTTGTGCAAAATTGATCTCTGTCAAAAATGTTACCCAAAAGTGTCGGTGACCACTGGTGTGGGATAGAGAGAGGATGGAATAGAATTAGATGTCTCAGTTTAATTTTTTTTTTAAAAATAAAGACGATGAGTTGAGAGGAAAAGTACACTAAGGGCACTCTTTTAATGGCTAGATGACATGTTTAAATTTAAGATTACATTTTCTCAAATGATTTTTATTCATCTCCCAGTTCCCACCAACTTATTTATGTTTAATCCTGTGGATTGTATTTCTCCATGCAGAGACATCAATGTCAATGAAAGGTGATTTGTGTTTTACTTAAGAAAAACAATCCAGCTCCCTTGTAGTTCACTTAAACTTTATTCATAAAACATAGATGAACAAATTCGTAAAAAGGTGAAACAATATTTTCTGAGAAAAATTTGGTGATTTAAAGCAACCTTTATGCTATGTTTTCAGAAGCACTATTTTTCTTCTGACGTTTTTTTCTTTGTAAGGATTCATTTTGGACCTGAGATTTTTCTGTGGGATTTCCTCTGTGCCTGAATCCTCTGAATATTGTCAGCAGATTTGGGGGAGGAAATAATTTTTGCTCAGTGTTTGTTATGTGTTTTATTTATGTGGGCTCCTTTAAGTCATAACAACAAGGAAGAGGTAAACCCATGATAGAAATAGAGATTTGCTAGCTCCAACGTCAGGGCTCTGTCCACCACACGAAAATCGCTACTGAGGTTTCATTTTATGCGCTTGATGTGCTTGTGGCTTACCAGAGTACTAGGATGTGAATGATGCTGCGGTGCCTGTGAGCTCAGCAGGAAGCAGCGTTGTGGGTCCCATGAAGACAGGTAGGGGGCAGGGCCCTCTGTCTGCCAGACATTGAGCACCCCTAAGCTGCATCATGCCTCCTTTTCTGAAAAGACTCTGAGTGGCTTCTGAGGAAAATAGCAATTTCTTTCATAAATTGTGCAGCTACAGTAAGTTCATAGTTAAGCCTGATTTAAAGAGACGTCTATTGTTTCTACCTCACGTCATTCATGCTTTAGGTATTGCATTTGTGCGATCTCAAAAAATTAAAGCTCAAAAGCAATGTATTTATTACTGTTGTGGTGTGTGGTTTGTTCTAGGCAGAGAAGGCAGATGGATTTGTCAACTTGTCTGATTTCACTGTGGAAAGAGCATCGGAATGCAAGAAAAAACAGTAAGTTATCTCTCACCCTCCACAAAACTCTAGTCTAGAATAACATGTATCCCCTTACATCCATCAAGGATGGATGTAAGTGATTTGGGAGTGAGTGGAGGTAGTGCTCAAGTCTCTGAGAATTTTGAGCTTCAGAGACTGGCATCTTACATACTATGAGAAATTCTTCTCATTTTCTGGCATTGATATGGTAGAGCTGATTGGTTTAAAGCCCCCATAAGGACTTGGCTTAGAATGCATTGACTAACAGTAAAGTCGGGCTCACGGAAGTTGCAGCCATGAAAATGGACCTGCCTCTCCTCGCTCGTGGCATTGTCTGATGCACCTTTGGGATTGAGTTTTCAGGGTTCTCTGAAGTTTGGGATTAATCTATGAGATAGTTCAAGTCCAAGAGATGTCAGTCATGGCAGAATACAGCGTTCACTCATGATCCTTACTCCGGTGAGAAAGAAACAGTCCAGAGAGTGTGTTCCCAGCCCCGCGCTCAGGGCAGAGTGGGCTCTCCGGAACCCAATCTAGGGCTTTCCCCTGACAGTATCCTGCTGTGTTTTGCACTTATGCCCTCAACGACGTTTTCAAATTCTACTTTTGATCTTTTCCTGTCCTATTAGAAAGGAGCATTTCCCCACTGGCCTGTGTTACCTGTTGCAGCAATGGATTGTTTTCTTAAAAAAAAACTAAGAAATTGGTGTTAGCTTCATTTTTGCCACTTTGGCATAGAACCGTGTGTCTCGTGCTAGGTGGATTGTGTTGATTCTTGAAGTTTTCTGAATAGTCGTTCAAAAAAACTGTTCTGTCATGCAGGACTTCCGGTCTGAATGGCAAAGTAGAATCAATTTAATGTTGGCTATTGTCAGTATTTTCTTGTTTTTCCTTTAAGCTAAAACCCCCATCTATTTTTCCTTTATTGATAAAATGGCACCTCAGAGACAATTTCTGATGAGTTATTGCAATGTGGAAGTTCTGTACACAATTATATTCCTGTAAATAATAAATTCTGCTGTATAACTAGTGGAACTTGAGAACAAACTTTGTATTGAAATGAATACTCTGAACTGACACTTGTACGGCCCTGAACTGTAACTTCATATGTTTTAAGTGGAAACTATTAATAATCTAGAACTTACCCTTAACATGACAAATTGATTGGCAGAAACTTAACTAGGGACTACACAATAGATACTGTTTTTTTTTTTTTTTGTAAATTAACAAAGAAAGCAGACTCTTTTATGGCGTTTATATTTAATCGATTTAGTTTTAGACCCACTGATGAACATAAATACTAATTCCAATGTGCTTTCCTCTCTCCAAGTGCATTCAAGATCAACCACCCACAGATTAAGACCTTTTATTTTGCAGCTGAGAATCTGCAGGAGATGAATGCGTAAGTAGAGGAGATCAGTAAACACAATCCTATGGGAGCAAACTGAACGTGGTTGGGCATTGTAGCTTTAAGCTTGTTATTAATATTAATATTACTTACTATGTTATTAATTTGTGTTTCTTTAGGAGCTAATTTCTTTAGCAGACATAAAGGCTTCTTGCTGCCTTCTCTAGGAAACTTCTTAGAGACCTATAGATATCAAAATGGTCATTTAGGAAGAAGTCATAAGATTCTGAGGGAGACACTAAGTCAAGAAAAGACTATTGAAGTCAAAAGAAAACGTTAAAACGAGAATCAGCATCACAGGACAAAGACTTTAAAGTGTCACGTCACTTGTCTCATAGCTCTTTACACGCAAAATCTGCCTGTTGCTTTGGGTATGTGCTGCGTGGTTGTCGTGATGGCTCGTGGACTTCTCACTTGTTAGTGTAACACCCCGAACATTTTACAAAATGTCCTTGCTCAAAGCAGAACTCATTTACAAATCTACACTCCTAGCTGCGTTTCCTTCAGCCCCTACTGCTTTATATTAAGGTGTATCACAATGGCTGCTGTTTGAGTGAGGCTGGATTTGAGGTGCTGGCTTGAGATGGGAGGTAGCATCGGTGCCTCTTAGTACTTCTGGCATAACCAATTAAAATACGTTTATGGAACACCTCCCATGTACCCCATTGTTGGAGATGCTGGGTGCTAGCAGGAACACACACTCACACTCACACACACACACACACTCTCCATTCATAGAGATTATGCTAAAATTCTGTTATTTATTTGCATAAGATTCTTACTTATCTGTCCTATCTATTTTTTATTCACTTTTGTGCTTTAGAAACTTAAACAAAGCAGAAGCTGTCTTTCTTCTCAGACAGACAACCCTTCTGACAGGTCCTCGTGGAGACTGGTGCATCCTCACCTATCCCCACCACCTTCCCTTGCAGTGGTCCCTTCAGATGAGGGCAGAAGGCCTCACAGACAGTTGGGTTAGGCACACCAACGGGAGGGATGGACAGTTGAATCTTCTAAACATGTCTTATGATACTGTTCCTGAATTGTATTATTCTGAAGATGAGTTTTTCTAATAACCAATAGGGGAGAATCTCTCTGAGCAACCACGTTAACATCTCCTTTTCCCCACAAGGTCATTCAGATGACATTTAAGCTTTAGAATAACACCCGCACGACTTTCTTTCTTACTAATGCATCCTGTTTATAAGTGCTGTGTCTGGAGATGCCTTGAGGGAGGCCAGGTGGGAGGAAGCAGGTGGTGGCTTTGGAGTTTTAGGTGTTCATCTCTGGATGATCCTTCTTTCAAGGACGATGGAAGTGAAGGTAATTAAGTTTAATAGAAACTTCACGTGTTCTGCTGTGACACTCAATTTACAAGCTCGGTATAAGCAATTAAGAGTAATGAAAGAGTTGGTCTCTTAGCAAACGCAGTGGTTGTTGCTGTTCTCAGACAGCGTTTGTGGGAAGACACTCTTGTTTTGTACATTGATTTCCTGACACTTGTGCTCCTCCAACACACAGATTTACATCAAGTTAATACACAACAAACTCCCAGGAAACATCTGCCGTCCTCTCTTATGTAAATATTAGTTCATTTGTGCACCCATCTACTTAGCCACAAATAGAAGTTTTTGTACTGCTGTGAGGTTTGAAGAGTTCTTAGCAAAGGAGGTGTTCAGGCAGGGTGCTAAGCAGTCACCATTTGGCACAGCAAAAATTTTAAAACACAAGAGAACATTTCTTTAATATTCCTTTCCGTTACCAGAGTGATGGGAGTTTTCCAGGTCGTCATAAGCCTCCTTCCCCTTTGGTCTTCTCATTAGCATCATTATAACATCACGAAGAAAATTTATATTCTTAAAAATTACATTGTCTCAAATTTCATTTATTATTTATTTATTTATCTGGCCATGCGATACTGGAGACTGAATTCAGAGCCTTCTATATCTTCCCACAGGAAGCTATATCTGCAGCCTCTTCTCATTGTTTAATTGAGGTAGGATCTCACTAAGTCTCTAAGTGGTCCAGTCTGGGATCAAACTTGCAGTCCTTCTACTTTGACCTCCCGCACTGCTAGTGTGACAGGCATGAGCCACCATGTCCAGCTTCTATTTTTTTATATTTTATATTTATGTAAGTATGTTTGGATGTATATATTTATTTCATTTTGTGATGCTGAGGATTGACCCCAGAGCTTTGTAAATGCTAGGCATGTGCTCTACCGCTGTGCTACAGTCCTTAACCATGTATGTACAAATATATATGTATATAAATATACATATATAAATACATATATATGCAAATATACAGACCTATCTATACATACATACCCACCCCCACCCCCCCACACATACACACCCAAACACACACATACATATGCACACACAGACAGTCTTGATAAATTGTCCAGCTTGGTCTTGAACTTGTGATCCTCTTGCCTCAGCCTTTGGAGGAGTTGAAATTACAGTCATGTGTCACCATTCCCAGATTTTATTTTTTTCTTTTCTGATTATAAGCTTTATTCCCCACATTTGTACACATGAAAGTTTTTTTTGGTCTAGTTATTTATCATTGCGACTATTGGGCAAAAGGGTATATATTTAAATTTTAGATAATACTATCAAACTGCCCGATTAAAGTTTGTTGTATCAATCTTCATGTTTAACTCAACAATAGATGAGAATATTCATTTTTCTATTTTGTCTTAAGTAGTAGATATCTATGATATTTTTCACTTTTCTAATTCATTTGTGAAAAAGCTTTCAAGTTTAGATGTGTATTTCCCAAAATTCTACTGAGACTAAAAATTCCTTTTCCATAGGTGTATTGGTTATTGTATTTTTTATCCTCTTATTTTGCTCACTATTCTGTTAGGATATAATAAACATCTCTGGGCTCCTCTGGCACAGTCTGGGCCTGTAGGTGGCTCTGTCTTAAGTGGCCACAAGAAAAGCCAGGCTTCTTTGAGTGCTGAGGGCATTTCTCAAAGAAGGCAGACCTCATCTTATTTCTTATAGAAAATCCTATTTTTTATTTTTAAAAATAGAATTTATTGTGTGCTTCCTATTAAATAATGAATGCATTAAACTCTTGTCTGGGTGGATACTGAGTGAGGGTTTCTAAATAAATGACAATTGCAGATTTGGAAATGGAATGTTGAGACCCTTGTTTGAGTGTAACATGCTGAATGTTCATGAAGCGACGCAGGGCTAAAAGTGATAAACATACGGCACTATCCTTATTCTGTCAATATTGATGGCCTTCAGCCACTAGTACATGTACTGAATGACTGACAAAGCAAACAGTATGATGTATTTTAAAAATACAAAAAAAAAAAACCCAGAAATAAGTGGGATAGAAAGTACATAGATATTCATGACTTCAAAGCAACATGGGAATATTTATGAGGTAGACGCATTCTGTTCTCAGCTGGTAAAAATTGGTGTTCTATGCTGTGTGGAAACTTTTTAATTTGACATTGTCCCATACCCATCAACAGACCACTGGATGCACAAATTGTGGTATTTGCACACAGTGGAATACTACTTCTCTACAGAAACAGAGAGGTTTGAGGCTTTTGTAGGTAAATAACTGCAACTTGAGACCATCATGCTCAGTGAAGTGAGTCAGATGCAGAAGGTTCAATATTGAGTGGTTTTTCTAATTTGAGAAGCTCAGATCACAATTATTTCATAGAACTAACTAGGGGGAATAATGGGAACTAATGAGCAGGAGGGTGTGAGAAGGTCAAAAAAGGAAGGTGGAAGGATTTACCATTTTTTGCAATATGTGTATGCCCAGAAAACTCAGATCATTGTAAACATTGTGAATTGCATATATACATATCAATGAAATGGGGAAAAAACTTAAAATGAATTTGTGTTCTAGAATGGGCTCCTAACTGGTATTATAAGAGGGATCGATATTGAGCCAAGTTTGACTTCTTTAAGTTTTATCTGATTTTGTTGTTGGTATTAATTGTGAAACTCAATGTCACTAAAATGATAAATCAATGGAAGATAGAACATTACCCATTTTAAAATAAAATTTACATAGAATTGCTCAATGAATTAAAATTTTCTCCAGTTTGGGAGTATCCGTGAAGCTCTAGTCAGATCTTTTATTCATTAACATAGATCTTTCTGGTTTAAGCCAGGCATGGTAGTGCACACCACCAGTCTGATGTAAGAAGATCACAAGTTTGAGTCCATCCTGAAGAGTTTAGAGAGACCCTGCCCTAAAATAAACAACGAAAAAGTCTGAGAATGTAGATTAGTGTGAAAGTCCTAGATTCATTCCCTAGTACCAATAAATAAGTAAACAAATAAAATATTTCTGCTCTGAAAATAGATTTAATATTTTCTGAAGTAAATTATATTTAAGGATTATAGAGATACAACTTTAATAGGCAAAGTGACTAAATTCTATGATAAAAAGGTTTTCATGGCTGCTAAAAATTTTGAATGCACAATTACATAAGATGATTTATTTGCTCATACACTTAGAATCTCTCACGTACATGCTTACCTTCAACAACCCACTTATGTTACAAAAACCTTAAAAAACCAGAAGTCTTATAAAACCAGGTTTCAATGCCACAGCGTATGCTGCTTCTGGAAATGGTCAGACTAACAGTGAAGTCAGGACTTAATTTTATCATAACTCTGGCCCAAGACTCCCTGTCAGGGTGTAGGGGGTGGTGAGTGGGCAGGGGTGTCCATCTCTGTAGTCAAACATTTAATTTCTATTTGAATCTTAGGTGGTTAAATAAGCTTGGATTAGCAGTAATCCATCGGGAATCCACTACAAAGGATGAAGGTATGTCCTATTTTCCATTCCTGAAGGTTTAGCAAGAGTATTAGAATAGAATGAAATAAGAGGAGAAAAGCAATATCAAGTTCTATGTATAGTCTGCTCCTGATGGAACACAATTGGGCATTTAAAATGCTCTGACGAGACATGCATATTCACACGGATCACCACCAAGGAGCAGAGCTTCCCATGCTGCTGCGGGAGATCTCCCCTTTCACGCACACTGCAGTAGCCGTAGGCTTCGCTGGCACCTCAAGCAACTGCCAGTGCAGATATGTTATTGCCCTACTTACTGAATTCTTACTCAGAGACATGAACTTGTCATGATCTCATCAGATAACTTTCATCCCACTATTTCCTTTCTCAGCATAACATTTCCGCCAGGTGTGAGATTGTACTAGGAGCCTGAAGAGCACGCTGGGACACAGGCCATATTTTTAACTCAGTCTGTCGCGTTTAGGGCTCGAAAGCTTCAAGGGTCTAATTCTTCTTGGTGATGCACTTTCTCCTTTGTGTGGTGAAGAGGGAGAATTTCAGTGTCCGGGCCACCAAACGGAACTGATTCCTGAAACTCTAAGTCTGCGGAAGACTAAGAACTTGGAAAGAGGAAGTTAGGTGTTATGATTACAAAAATCTCAGAAACTAAATTTAGAAATGAAAAGTGGCAATTAGATTTAAACAATAAAAGAGCTATAGAATAGGGGAGGAGAACTACATGCAATGACTTTTCTTATTTAAGGCTTTCCACGAGCCTCTCTGCTTCAATTTCCACGTAATCCTTAAGGATTTCCATAGAGCAGCATGCCATTGGACTGCTTTCTCTACAGTTTAGTTGCCTGACCCGGCAGATTTCAGCTCACTCATTTCTTCATCATTCTTATCACACATAACCACCACTGATTTTCTGTTCCCTGGGCGGATGTCTCACCACACCTCCCCTGAAGAGTTCTTTTCTTGAGTTAGAGCTGGAATCAGTTTTCTTCCTGCATGCTGAATGCTTTTTTTTGTGGATTGTGAGCATTTATTTCCCTCCTTTTGGCATTTCTTTTGTACCAAGTAGCTCACTAGATTCCCACTTTCTGAATTCGATTGAAAGTGCAGTAGCAGATGGAGTGAAACTTCCATTCGTGCATTATGGAGTAAGAAAGGATCGTGTTCAAACCTTAAGTGTTTTCATTTTGGTTACAGAATGTTACAGTGAAAGTGAACAGGAAGATCCCGACGGAGCCGCGGAGACACCACCCCCTCCTTGCTCTTCTGCGACTTCCTCTCCTTTGGTAAGTACGAATGTGGTCAGTCTGTTGGTGGTCATTGGTCACACATATGAGCACCAGTCCTTCCAATTAGGTAGACACTACCTGGATGGAGATAATTTTAAAATCGACTAAGTTAAGGTGCCTGCCGAGGAAAAAGTGTGAGTCTCAGGGTGTGGATTTTTATCCATCTCTCTAACAACCTGCTGGTATGACAAGCATGGCATTTGTGTGTGTGACCCACACATGTATTGTGCTAAGATAATCTGGGGTATGTGGAGGACTTCTAGGTGATTGGCTAGTGTCTGCAAAGATTCATTTTGCAATGTTTGCACTCTATGTATAGCCAGAAAGAATTTAAGGTGTGCAGGGTAGGTGCTGGTACTGTAACAATGCAAAATGAATTTGAGTTAAGAAATTAAAAAAGAAGGATGCGAAATATGGGAAGCCTGGTGCTATAGTTTAGATCTAAAATGTCCCCCAAAAGTCTTACGTGTTCAGAGGTGGGAATTTAGTAAGCTGGTTAGATCATGGAGGCATTATACTCTTCACCAATGGATCAGTCCATCGATCAGCTCATAGAGAGTCACTGGTTGGGGTGGTCGTGACCTGGAAAGGTGTGTTCTTGTCCCCGGCTCCTTCTTCTCTCTCTGATTCCTGAATAGCAGTTTTTGCAGGTTTCCTTCACTGTGCAGTTCCACTATGTCGTGTAAGCCTTGGAGCCAGCCAAGCCAATGATGGGCTAAGTCCTCAGAAATCATAAGCCAATACGAACCCTTCCTCCTTTAAGATGTGAGTGTTGGGTATTTTGTCTTAGTGATGGATGGAAAAAGGATTAATATAATAAAAATGGTGTTGATGCATTGAAATTGCTTGTAGATGACTTTATATATTCACTAGAGAGGAGTTCAAGTTTGGTTCTCATCCTTGAAAACATCTCTGTATGCTAAAGTTATAAATGGATGTCAGTACTTTGGAGATTGCGTCATACTTGGATGGCTCTAGAAAAGGATCAGACAAGAATCATTGCAGAAGCGGATTGAAGTTTTTATTTTCCACATTTGTTAGGGGTATTGAGCTCAAGGTCTCTTGCATGAAATACAGGTGCGACCACTAACCTACAATCCCAGTCAGTCTTATGATTTTTGTATCTACAGTGTACCAAGGCTTATATCGCTGTTCCAAGTATATGATGATGTAGTCATCAGTCACGAGAAGTACTAGAATTTAATTTGCCTTTTCCCTAGTGAGGCCAAACAGTTTACGTTTATTAGCCACTTGAGTTCTCTTTTCTGAAGCCTTTTGTAATTTTTACTTGTTGCCTCCTCCTCTTCCTCTCTTTTCCTTTGATCTATCCATTTTATTGCCATTTTATATTAGAATAACATCTACTTACCATGTATATTATTATGAGAAATAAAAATGTCAGTTGAAAGGGGGAAAAATCTCACTTTTCAGTTTAAAATTTTTTCCCACTTTCTGATTGTAAATATCAATAGATGATCTTGATGCATCAGATTTAGCCATCATTTCCGTTGGATTTGTCTCCTTTTTCCTGACTTAAAACAATTGTTTCCTGCGCTGAAGTCATGAGGAGGTAGATGCTTCTATTGTGGTCAGATACCTACTCGGTAAGGTGTCAGTTGGAGGATCCCAGTCAGCCTGGCTAATGGTAAATTCTCTTTCCACCATATTTGTCCACCCATTGGACATTGTTTGAAACAAATAAATCAAAGAGTGCTTATTAGGCCAGTAAATTAGGCCATCAAACTCAGGAGATTCAAAAGAATCTTTAGATCTTTTAGAGTCTTCTGAATCATCCATCAAATAGTTTTTTAAAAAATATTTTAAGCTGATCATTTTTGACAATACACCAACATTTTTTTTAAAGATACATATTGGAATGAAATCAGACAAATGTTGAATAGACTCCTTTTCCCCCTCAGCAACAGAATATGTTCATTCTGCTCACATATTTGCCAGGCAGATTTTGTTTTTGTTTTCTTCTGTTTCTGGAAAATAGACTTGCAAGACACTTGGTTAAAATAACATTCGGCTTTTTATTTAAACAGATGGAAATTTTAAAATGTCCTGATAACTTGTATTTGGTGCATGAATAAAGTTATTGATTGGCTTGTTATAATATAGGCTAGCTATGGATTAGATATACAAACCTAGGCAAAGATGGAGGGGTGGGATGGAGGAGTGGGTAGGGGGAGGGACAAAAGGAGAGTGGGGAAGTCCTTGTCACCTTGACAAGACACATATGTGCACAAAATGCTCAACTTCATTGTAAACCTTAAATTTTGCGCTTATACATATCAATAAAATGGGGAAAAAAAACCAAACCTAGGCAAAAAATAACTTGTTTTAAGCTCTTGCCCTAAAAACAACTATTTTGGATAATGGGCTTTCATTTCATGATGATGCGCTTAGCAAATAAATTAATGCCATGCTGAAAATGTAAAGACCCTGTCGGGTCTTCCTTGAGTGAAGAAGCGGTTTGCTTCTGTTTCTTGGTCCTGAGAAGCTTGATAGTGGGAAGCACATTCATTTATTTTTAAAGGAATTAGAAATGTGAAATTTTGGCCAGGCTTTTTGAATGGTTCAAAATTGATGGGAGCCAGCAAGTTCCACTTTGGAAGGTAGTAGAAATAATTACCTAGGATTCCTTGAAACTCATAAAAGACCAAAAAGCTTTATTCACATTTTATATTTTTGTAAGTTATAAAATTATTTGAGAGCTGTAAACATCACCCAAAATTTCCTTTGCATGCTAAGATTAATTTTTTTTTTAAAGCATAGCCTCTATATGCCTATGTGCTTTTTTAAAAAACAAGGATTAGAAGCCCCTCTTCTCTGTACGTGGTCACATCTGTTAATGACTCACATTCAGCATGGAGCCACACTTCCGGTTGATGGAGACAGATTATGAAGAGCCAGCATACTAATTAAAATATCTGTTTCTGCCAGTAGCAGTAGAGGGAGTGAAAAGTCCGAGACCACAGAGGGTGGAGGCTAGGTTGTGGGAGTGGGTAGAAGTGCCAGGATGTGCCCTTTTGAAAGTGTTGATCGGTTCGGAGCAGAAATCTTGCAGTGCACCAGGCTTGCCAGCCAGGGGGCTATTGAGGAGTGTCCCAACGAATACAACAGGATCAAGGTCTTCTTGGGAGGAAGTAATGCCCCTCCAGGGGAGCAGGGACCGAGCCGGAGAACTGGTAGGGGCTAATGTAAGCATAACGTAAGCATCTTCCACTTTTAAAGGACCATGCAGGCGTGTGGAGGGGGTAAGCACAGGTAAAGAAGACCAGGGGGAGAGAACTCCATCATCTACTGGGATGACAGCGGTGGTTCCTTTGGGGGGTTGTAGCAGAGGAAAGTTGAGAAATGAAGGGCTAAGCTTTGAATGTATTTGGAAGGTAGAATCATCAAAGGGGTGGATCAAATATGAGAGTGACAGAGGAGATTATTATTATTACAATACTGGTTTAAGTGGTTCAGGCAAATTTTTAAAAATACCAATCTGGCATCTTGATTTTTCAGAAGCACAATTCATTTAATGCCCCCCAAAATGGTGTGAAAATCAGCTAAAGCAAACCAAAGCAGAAATAAGTAAAAATAAACTCTGAGAACTCTGGCTCACTGATCAGTGACAGAGGAGGACTTTGGTGATTAAACACAGAAAGGGATCAAAATGAATTTTAGAAATTCAGACTTCGTTTTACCAGGGTAGATCTTGAGTGGTCTTCTACTAAAGGTCCATTGATCATTTGATATTTGTTTTACACACAAAAATAAATCCCTGCAACTGGGTGATTGTATGAAAAAGCGTAAGTTACTGTATACATATAAGAAAAAAGAAAAAAGAAGTCAGTCTCCTTAAGATTCAAGTAACTGTCATCAGCTCTATGGTTGAACATTGAACTGATTTTAAGACTTCTCAAATTTGCTGGTATATTTTTGTGTCTCGCTCTAACAGTTCCAATTCACAGGCTGCCACTTTGGCAGATCCAATGGCAAGCTTTGGTAGCTGTCCCAGACCTCTTCCTGCCTCTGGTGCCTACAGCCCCATCAAGACCTTGATGACCTCTTGTGTAGGCTATTGAAATGGCGCAGTTTTTCTTTCCCTGCCACGAGGCTCTTCCTTCTCTTGAAAACCACCTCCCATCGGCCTTCCTAAAGGGCAGGTTCGGATTTACTGCACAGGATTTTGCAATGAATCCTTGTTGCTGATCAAATGAATTCCTGACTTGGTCTTTAGAGCCACTGATATTTCTTCAAAGCACCGTTACAGGCTTGCTGCTGTTTCTTCTTTGCCATCAGCCCCAGGAACTCCTGATATTTTTCCAGAGCTTCCCATTTTTTCCTGGTCTTGCAGCCACTGGGAGGAAAGTCTCTCATTTGGCAGGAAGCCCTGGCCCCGCCCCCTACTCCACGTCCCCTTGTGAGCATCTCTCTGTGGTGTGGGCTCCTCCACTATGCTTCCCTGGTCCTCTACATCAGGGTAATTCAGACCTGTTTTGAGTGCTGCCTGTATTTCCATAGCACTTTAGTTTTGTAGATTTTTGTTTTCATGTTCTTATCATTATCTGCCTTGTATTTTAGATTGTACGTATCCAGATTATTTATTTAATTATTAAATCTTCAAAGCCAGTTGTTTGTTATGTACTCCGCCAATTTCTCTATCCACGATGACTTTCCCATGGGAACTGGAAAGACACAAGCTGATGGTGTTTGTCCAGTACTTTTTCAGAAATGATTTTGCTTGGCTTACAAAATCCCATTATCACTTTTACAAATGAGGGCGTCAACTTGCAAAAAACTAAAAGTACCTGTCATAATATTTACAAGATGATTGTATTTTATTTAAAGTGTTCTTTATTTTTTATCATTTGTTTTTCTATCAACTAGAAAGTTAGGGGAGAATTTTTGGCGGAGGAACATTGTCATCTGTTTTATGCTTTGTGCTTTAAAAATATTGTTGCTGTTAGTTGGAGGATGCTAGGGGCAGGGGATGGGACGAATTGGAGGCAGAGAGCCAATAGAATAGGACTTGGAGGCAAAATGACTTTTCCAACAGTACTTGGATACTAAAAGTTGGAATAACAAGTGGATTTTTTTATTAGCTCATGGCCCTAGATCATGCAGAAAGCCCAAAACAATAGATAGTATGTTATGCAAAGTCTGGTTTTAGAGTAATGGTTCTACTGGCACACACTTATATGGCCTCTTAGGGGTTAAAAACAAGTGACTGATTTGCTGTTATTAATATGGCCAATAAAAAGAAACAAAACCTATATAGCATTTCTTTTTTCATTTTGTTTTATTAGGTTTAATCTTAAATCATTCATTTCCTTTTATGTGCCTTGATTAAAGTTGCTTTAAGATTCATATATTGAATGACATTTTCCTAATTTTAGGATTTGTGTTTATTTTAAATGTTTTTTTTTTACTATGTCAAACCTCTATCTTGGAAACGTTTTAAATAAAAGAATTTTAGACCTAACAAATGTTTGAATTCTCTCTCCTCCCCCCCCCCCCCCACTTCCCTCCACCCCTCCTTCTCTCTCGCTATCCCTCTTTACCTCTCTCAATATCAGTACTGGAAATTGAACCCACGGCTTCACACTAGGGGTGTATTCCTAGCTTTTTAAAACGTGTTTATTTTTGAGACAGGATCTTCCTAAATTGATAACATGTGCAGGCTGGGCTGGAGTTCACATTCCTTCTGCCTCAGCCTCTCAAACTGCTGGGATTGCAGATGTGTGCGCTCATATCTGGTTCTCAGCTTTTTTGCATTTAAAAAAAATTGAGATGAGTTCTCACTAATTTTCCCAGGTTGCCCTTCTGTCTTGATTCTCTGAGTGCAGGTATTATAGATGTATATCACCTACCATCTCTTAATTAAATATCTTTAAATTATCTTTAATGTTCTCATGAAAGATAAAACATTCCAAATCCAAATGTTCTGAAATGAATGAAGCTACATACAATCATCAGCGACTAAGTCAATAAAATAATTTTGTTTGAGATTGCGGGAACATTTGTGATAGTATGCATTGTAATTTATAGCAGTAAGCCCTTGATCCTGGAATTCAGATAAATCACTCAAATCAACTTGACAGGGAATTTCAGGGAGCTTCTCAGTGAGAGATTGAACTGCTCTGGGTGGAGGATATTTCTACACGCACCTTTCTTTCTCATCTATTTTTTGTGCCTAACTACGTGCTAGGCACAGATGCAAAAAAAAAAAAAAAAAAAGGGAGGTGCAAAAATGACTAAATGCAGCCTGTTCTCAAGTAGCTCGCAAAACAAGACTAACAGCTAATCAGCAGTTACAGTGCTAGTTGGTAAATAAAGTGATATTCACTCTGGTATGATCAAAGCCGTCCAGGTGAGAAGGCTGCCTGAAGGGGGTGGCGGGTGGATTGGTTCTAAAAGGGTGGGTCCGGCTACTCCGCAAAAGGATGGGTGGGAAGAAGAGTCACTTCTCTGTCGCTTCTTCATTTCCGCTGCCCTGGGCAGTTTTACGAGTGCATGACCAAAATGGTCCGCAGGAGGAACAGCTGAATGCTGTGTGCTGGGTGCCGGCGACGGGCAGACACAGAGCCTTAGACGTGGTGGATGGTGCCTTGGCACTGCATCGGTCACGCAGTGTGCCGCTGCCATACCGGATCCCCTGACGTGGAGCTCCGGCTCTACTTTCATTGGCGTTCATTCCATCTCTCTCACCATGATAGCCTCCTCTTACCTAATACAGCCGCTCTTTTCTGATTTTCTTTTTCTTCCTCCCCAGTTCTCTCATTTCTTCCCCTTTCTTTCCTCTTTTTTGCTTGCGTTTCTTTTCTCTATTTTAAAATTGACGGTAAGTGCTAGAGAAAATGGGTCGGGTGCATTTGCATGTGTCCGAGCAGCAGCTGGAAGAGTACATTTTGCAGTCTTTTATGGTGCCCAGTTAGCATGGCTTTCCTTTATTTCTTAAGCAGAGGTTTGAGATAAAGGAAAAAAAAAACCCAAGAAAAACAAAACCTTATGGCAAGCGAGGCAGTAGCTGAGCACGTGGGCTTTCTCTCAAGTAGCTCGTTTCGCTCTGCTCCAATTGAAATGATGCCCACTGAAGCAACAGGAGAAGTGTAAGCTTGGTCTCTTTCCAAAAATGGAAGCTGATCACATGGATGAGTTTTACCAAATTAGCTCACAATAGGAGAAGGTGGCAGCACAGGTCCAGCAGGGCTAATTTTTGATAGTGTTTATTTTGCAGATCCTGTTAATAAATGAAGTGACATGTATTTGTACAGTTTGCCTCTTCCAGATAGGCAAGAATTTAGCCAGTTATAGATCTGTGATTTAGTTATTGTTTGACTGGAGGGATTTAAAG
The DNA here is from genome assembly GCA_004027205.1 of Ctenodactylus gundi. Lineage (NCBI taxonomy): Eukaryota > Metazoa > Chordata > Mammalia > Rodentia > Ctenodactylidae > Ctenodactylus > Ctenodactylus gundi. The sequence continues at coordinate 155,696 of PVKB01001106.1, forward strand.
TAGCCAGTTCCCAAGCTACTGGACGTTCTTCAACTGGAAATTTCAGTGCCAGTGTATTACTAATGAGATTTGTATGATAAATTGTACGTTAAGTAGATAACATAAACCGTGTAAAAAGAGACATGTTCATTATTTGATGATGTATGTCTACTATGCACCCAGTTGGGCACACATTAGGTAAATAAACACTGGCTTTCCCATTAAAACTTGGAGTTTAGAACCTTTAAAAATTCATGGAGCTTTAATGATGTGGAACAGACCAAACCATTCGAAGTTCGTTGCAATGATTCTGAGGTTTTTGGAGAGGATCCTAATTTTCTGCTTGGTTTCCTCTCTTTAGCATTTTCTTTTATGTTACTTTCTTAGACTTTTAAATTCTTGAAACTAAACAGAAATACCTGATGAGATGGTGTACAAATGATGTAATTAAGCTGAACCGTAAAATGACTTCTCTATATTATGCCATTGGAGATACAGGATGACCTAGAGACCCCCGGAGTTTAGATATGTGCATTTTATTGACCAACAGAATTAAAAATGGAGAAACAACATAGAAGTGCTGCATTATTTGGTTAGGCAGAACATCCAAAAAAAGAAAGCTTCAAAAGACAAAAGGGTGTGTGCACACATGCATGTGCGTACACACATGTGCACACACACTTATTTAACCATTTTTCAAAAGAGGGCATGCGTTTTTAGTATCAAAATGTACCAAGGATAAAAATATCAGAAAAAATGAGGTTCTTTCTAAGACAGTGTCCTTGTTGGTGATATTAGACTGGCATTTATTTCTGTGCACTGATTAAAAACGTTGTCGGGGACAGTCGTTGACTTTTGAAGTGTGTTTCTAACTGCTATCTGAAGATCCCACACCATCGACCTGTTTCTAATCATCAGAGGTGCTGCTTTTAATTTCTCTTCCATGAATGAAGAGACAAGAAATGTATTATTCTTATCTTCTTTCATGCAATTTTAGCAAGATTTCTAAGTGATAGAAGTGAATTGGCTAACATCATGTTCTACAACTTGTCTACTTATGAAACTAGACAAGCACTGGGAACGTGGGAATGGCATCCAAGAGTTTAAATGTGTGCTTTGCTCACATTGGCAGACTTCACCCCTGTAACACACCAGTTTGCTTTTGCTTTCTCTCTCTTTTCTGTAGTGCTGGGAATTGAACCCAGGGCAGGTGGCAGGCTGGGCAAGTGCTACATTGCTGAAGTATATCCTCCGACCCCAACTTAGTCTCTCATTACCTTTTTCTAGTTTTTGCTCCTTTGATGTGAATTCCATGATAAATTATAAATCACTGCATTACCTAAATTGCAGTGCAGTGTTCTAAAGAATTCCCCGGAGGCCTTTAAGTTTCTGGAGCTTGTTGAAGAAAAGCGTAAACTGTACAGGGAGATATTTTAAATCCTAGAATGGCGATTGGCTGTCATACAGATACAAATATATACTTATCCTTTGACTTGCTTATTCTTGGTCATTTTTTGGAAACTACAGTGGAGGGCCTTTGTTCAAAAAGAAAAGTAGGAAATGATGATTTAACCATGACCTCTTTTTTCTTCTTTTGGTTTTATTTTTGGAAAACAGGCTGCCCAGCAGGCATCCTCATCTTCACCCAAAATGAATGAAGCATCACGTTCTTTCTCTTCCCCGGAAAATACGATGAACGCACCTGGCAGTTCTTCTTCCTTGGAATCTAAAGAAAGACAGTCGTGGCTTGACATAGTTGACAGCTCGCCTGCTGTTGAAGACGCTGGACAGCCCCTCACATTTGCTGTGCAGGTTCATTTGCCTGCACCCTCAGAGGCAAGTGGCTGTAAGGTCCTAGAAGACGGCACTGGCGCAGCAGAAAGTGAGTTTTTGAACTCTTTGTCTAGTGAGGACACAGCTTCATTGAGTAGCAGTCAAGACCATCTGACTGTCCCAGAAAAACCTACTGGACCAAGGATGACAGATAGAGGTAACCTAAGAATTTGTTTTCTCTTTTTTAGAGGATGAATATTTGCATGTATATATGGAATTCTAATGTGACTTTTTAAGAAGACCATTCAAACTCATCAGTGGTTATTCAATATTTAGACATTCAAATGGGGCTATATTGGTGTAGCTCACCTGTGGCAACTCTAATTGCAAGGCCACTGATCACCTGCTCTAAGTGTCATTAATCAAATGCATTTAGTTCTGTGAAATGTGAGGTCATAAAGTAATGATAGCATTCCACTAATCTGAGAAAACACATGGTATTTATTTTTTGTTTCCACGTCCCAGGTTATGAAGCCTTAGAGGTTAAGTTGGAGTTTTAGAATCTTCTATTCATAATATCACACTGATGGCTCCAGAAGAATTTAAGATCAGCCATGTTACCGGGCCATGCCCACAGGTGTTTACTGGTTCTCTGACAAAAGTGCCTGTGTGTTTAACAGAAAGACAGACAATTTGTATGAGCTTTGGAGAGCAACTGTAGACCTTTAAATATGAAGACAGCATAACAACTTATGCTGTGAGGATACTATTAAGTCTTGGCAAAGAAAAGAGTGAGTAGTGTATAGAAATCAGTAATGAAAGTTTTTTTTAAAAAATACTTTGTGATAATTAATCATTTCCCCCCACATTTTATTGATATGTATACGTGCAAAATTCAAGGTTTGCAATGAGGTTGGGCATTTTGTGCACATTCGTATCTTGTCAAGGTGACAAAGACTTTCCCACTCTTCTTTCGTCCCTCCCCTTATCCACCCCTCCATCCCTCCTCCCCCAACCCATCCCCCTCTTCCACTTTGTCTTTCGTCTTAAGTTCCAAAGGAGTTTTGAGCACTTACTTTTTGAATTACCTTATTAGTGGTTCACAAACCTGGTGAAGCTGTTTAGGCAGACTTCTGAGCCTCATCACCAACATTTCTGATTTAGTAAGTCTAGGTTAAACCTCAGATTATTAGTAAGTTTTCTAATATGAATCATCAATGTCCCACTTTTCTCTACTGTATTCTTTGAATATATAAACTAATTGAGGAATGTAATTTTTGGTTCTGCTTGCTAGGATAATTGTTGATACAGTGGGACAGAGCACGTGTACATCCAAGTTAGAAAAAATATTTAATAAGGGATAACTTAACAAAGCTGAAGGCTAGGTACAAAAACATCGTAAGTTTTTCAAGGTCTCTGGATCAACAGGATCAACATCACCTAGGAACTTCTTAGAAAACTTACTAATAATTAGTCATTTTATTTGGGATGAACTTCTTTTTATTACTATTTGATCTTAGTGTATCTTTCCTGATTGTGTCTCATTCATTCTGATATGAAACAGTTATCTGATGTATGATTCTGAGTAGTGACAGAAGGATGATTTTGAATTGTATTTTTTTGAGGGTAATATTGAAAGTTGACCTGCTAAATTCTCATAATAACCAGCCAAAATTGCCTAATAATGTTTGTGGTTGACAGATTTCTCCTCTCCTTTAATCACAGAAGGTATTTTAAAATTCTCAAAATTTCAGATGTATCCTATTAACTTAATTTTTTGATTAAGATCAATTTATGGCAAGGGTTACAACTGCAGACTAAATTGTATGAATGTGCATGTGGGTGTGTGTAGTATATTAAAATTTGTGAACTTAAATAACAGGGTGGTAACTCATTCTTTCAGCCACTTGCGAGCCCTTGCCTGAAGATACTTTATGCAATTAAGTTAACCTGCCTGGCCTGTAATGACATTTTCATTCAATTTAAGGCAATAATCTATGATTGTGTATATGTGTGTGTGTGTTACTGGGGATTGAACTCAGACTCTTTGTACTAATCTACATTTCTGCCTCTTTTTTATTTTAAGATAGAATCTTGCTAAATCACTCAGGTGCCTGGGCTATTTTCAAATTTGAGATCCTTCCCCTAAGTCTCCCAGAGTGATAGGATTAGAGACATGCACTATCACGCCCAGCAGGAGTTATCTACTTTACATTAGAAAAATGTATATGAGGGAAATCATTAGCACACAGTATTCTACAAGTGGCTAACTTCAACCAGGAGAAAGAAGACAGTACCACCAAGAGGAAAATACCAGGGGGTGGGGTGAGTGTGGGGGTGAAGTTTGAACTGCAAGTAAGAAAAAGAGAAGACCCAAACTGGCCTTGGATTTCTGGGGTGCTTTTTTTGTGGAAAAGATGTGGGACTTACTTGGTTTCTTGTCTTTCCATGTAAGTCCAAAATCAAGGTCAATGGTGCACATGAAAAGGAGGTAGATTTGTATTCAGGATCAGAGACTTTGAGTAGGCTCCTTGGAAGGTAATTCTTGTTTCATCGTTGGAGATGATTCCTCATTCTGAAACAAACATTTTTATTGAATATTGATTACACAATGCGGGTCGGTCACAACTTTTGTTCCTGTGATGGTGTACTCTCTCATAATGGTATGCTGAAGAGAGAATCCAGGTACCTGGATTTTGATGACCTCTAACTTACAACGATGCCTAGAAAATTCAGATGTAGAATTGGCAGAAACTAAAGAGAGAAAAATCAGAATCTATTTTATTTTACTGCTAAGAATTTTAATCATTAGATTAACCAAGAGAAATGAAGAACTTTCACATATACTTATGGAGCCACATACACTCCACACACACACACACACACACACACACACACGCACACACCCCGTGAGCATAATTTCAAAAGCATCATAACCACTAAAATTTCATTTATGTTCTTTCCCAAGAAGGAATCTTGCAGATTGAGAGTTTTTCTTCAGGGTCAAAAAGCTGAGAGTCATGGGAGCGTGTGTACAGCTCTTGTTCGTGTCTAAGTGCCGTTCTGGGAATGCATGTGCTGGGGAACAGTAGCCCTTTCAGGCCGAAAATGAAAACCGTTGATATGGCTTGGTTTCGAATCGCGTGCAGAGTGACCAACAGAGTGTTTGTGCGTCTTCAAGCAGCTTGATGTGAAGGCGTTTCTCTCAGTATAGAGGAAGAGAAAGTGAAAGTGCTTCCACCTCACCGAGTTGTTGACAGTTGCCATATGCTACTAAATTTCTGCTGATGATTTCTACTGTTGCTGGGGATTTGGTTAAATTCCCAGAAGAGCTGAACCACATCAAGTCGTCTCTATGGAAACAGCAGCCCTATCTTTGCTTGCGTTTGTGATGACTAGCTGTTGAATTGTAGAGAGTTTATGTGTTTCACACGTGTGTTTGTGTGTTGGAGACATAGATAAATTTCCATTGGAGTAACTTCTAAATATTAAAATTAAATTTTTGGATTGCCAATATAAGAAGATTCCTGAAATTCCTACAATTGAAATCCTGTTCAGGGTGTTTTATATCAGGGATTGAAGTTTTAACATGAGCTTAGCCAGAAGTTGGAATTTTAGAAGACAAACTCTCAGGTGCATGTACTGGAGAAAAGCCTTTTGTTCTAGAAGAAAATCTTAAAGGCTAATAATTTAGTCCTGAAACAAGCAGACGGCATGTATTGTTATAGTCTTTCTGTTATTTACACGGTGAAAGAAATATTTTGCTGTTGGTATGCAATTAAAGTAGTGGTTGCTAGAATTTTATGTTACATTTAAGTATCTTTTTAGTCACTTCTCCCTGTGTTTTAAAGAAGGAGGGTGTTAATTGCATTCTATTGTCTTTCTACAGGGGGTTTCAGGGCATCCAGGGATTTTGGGTTCTCCATTAAGTATTTCTGCAGAGCCGAACAGGACAAGGGGTGAAGGAATTCTAGAATTTCACCTTGTCTTGATTTTACTCTATGATCTTTATTTTTTGAGTGATATTTTGGCCATGCTTATATGATAGTCACATAACACCATCTATGTGTACATGTGTATAACACACACTACCTACTGACGAAGCAGGCAGGGTGTCAGCTCTTAGGAAATGAAGTGACTATACCCCAGGTGCTAAAAATCTGCATGTTAACTAATAAAATTAATGCCTGATTTATGCAAATATATTGTCAGCTACAAGCCCAGGCAGACTTATTCTGGGAGTCATGTTGATTGTGAGCTTAATGAAAAGCATTTGTTTGTAAAGAGATAAGCATTCTCAAGCAGGCATGAAATCTGAGGAAAATGACATAGATGAACCAGATTGTAGGATTTTACCAGTATTATCAAAATTGAACACAATTCTAAGTGTGCAGAGTACAGACGCTACATTTAGTTAGCTAAGTACTTTGGACATGACTGTAGGAGTTATGTACTATGCCTCTTCAGAGACAAGTAGATAAAAAATGCTGAACTCAGTACTGAACTCGTTAGCATTTTGATTATTATTATTTTGAATGCCTAACTCGTACTCGTGTACTTTTTCCTAAAGCGAATACAAAGATGAGCAAGATACAATTTCTGTTCTAAAAAACTTTAGCGTCTAATGGGGAAGTGGGAGGAATAAGACACATCTGACGAAAGAAAGTGGAGTAAAACGGGTGCCAGGAGGGAGATGGAAGCAGCTCCCCAGGGACAGGAGGGCCCACCCACGTGGGGGGATCTGCGCAGATAAGGAGAGGCAGGAGACAATGGGAAGGGAGTCGGAAAGGAAATCTGAGTGATGTCCAATGCTGGAGTATTCATTGCCTCTCCATTTCAGTAGATAACGCACGGTTATTTATAATTAAGGTAATGGTATAATCGGAGCCATGATTTAGGAAAGCCATTTAGCTTTAGAACGTAAGGTGGAATAAAGTTAGGGGAGGCAAGGATTGCGAAGGGTTGGGAAGTTGCGGTAATAGATGAGGAGGGTAGATGTGGAAAGCAAGGGGCAGGGGAAGAATTCTGCGCCCTCACCGTCAGAGTGGAGGCTGACGGATTGCTGGCCCCAGTGGAGCGGAGCTCAGGCACAGAAATCTTACAACCGCATTCCTTTCACAAGTGCTCCCACATCAAGTAGATAAAGATACACCTAATGTCGTAAAATAAAGCTCATCGGGTTATGCAAAATTTGTACAACGTAACTAGGTCATTTGTGATAGTCAGACATTAATTTTGTCGGTTTTTTTTTTCCTTCTTAATCTTGGCACCCTTCAGGCCAAGAAACAGGAATGAGCAATCTTCTCTGTGGTTGCTCTTGGGACCCAATCTCCATTGTTTTATAATACTCTTCAGTTTTCATCTACCATAAGTTATGCATCTGCTTTTCATGGACACTCCTGTTTTTCAGCTGAGGGTTCTTATGTGAAATGCTGATGTGGACATTGTTTTTTAATGGACGGGCTAAACTTTTTAAAACAATGTTAAGACCATAGAAAAATGTAGCGGAAAGTACAAAGAATATCCCTACACTCTCTCTTTCTACTATTCACAATTTTCTATTAATGTCTTGCATTAGTGAGATTTCCCTTCTGACAACTGACAAGTCCACAGTGTACACTAGGACTTTGTTACTACAGCCCTTTGTCTATTCATTTCTTTACTTTTTGACAATGTGTAATGCCACACATCTACCATTATAGAGAAGTTTTCTGCTCTCAAAATCTCCTGTGCTTCACCTAGTCACCCTGTCCTGTTCCCCTAAACACCTGAAGCTACTGATATTTTTATTCTCTTTAGTTTTACCTTTTCTGGCATGTCAGTCACATGGTTAAATCATTCAGAAGAATCCTTTTCAGATTGATTTTTTTTCTCTTACTAAGTTTCCATGTCTTTTTATGGCTCGACAGGTCATTTTTTCACAGAACTTGAAAAAATAATACTTAAATTCATATGGAACCAAAGGAGACCTAGAATAGCCAAAGCCATTTTAAGTAACAAGACTATAGCAGGAGCCATTGCAATTCCAGACATCAAGTTATACTATAAAGAAATAGTTGTAAAACCTATATGGTACAGGCACAAAAATAGACAGGTGGACCCGTGAGACAGAATTGAGGGTGCAGAGACAAACTCAGATACCCCCAGCTTCCTAATTTTCAATTAAAGAGCTAAAAGCATACACTGGAAAAAGGACACCCTTTTCAACAAATGGTGCTGAGAAAATTGGGCATCCACATGCAGAAGAATGAGCCTAGAAACACACCTGTCACCATGCACCAAAATCAAATCAAAGTGGATCAAAGACCTAAATATTAAAACTGAAACATTGAACCGTATAGAAGACAAATTAGGCAAATATCTAAAAGACATAGATGTAGGCAAAGACTTTCTTAATAAGACACCAAAAACAAAAGAAATAGCACCCACTATTAACAAATGGGATTATGTCAAATTAAAAAGTTTCTGCATGGCAAAGGCCACTATCAACAGTGTAAAAAGAGAACCAACAGACTGGAAAAAAATATTCACCGCCAATACCTCAAATAGGAGACTCATAACCAGAATATACAGAGAACTGAAGAAAAGAAATCTCCTCAAAATAGAAGACCCTATTGAAAAATGGGCAATAGAAATGAATAGGCACTTCTCAGATGAAAAAGTTCAAATGGACCATACATACATGAAAAGATGTTCATCCTTAGCCCTAGAGAAATGTAAATCAAAGCATCATAAAGATACCATCTGACTCCAGAGAGATTGGTGTATATCAAGAATACAAACAGCAATCAGTGTGGGAGAGGCTGTGGGGAGAAAGGAACCCTCCTGCACTGCTGGTGGAAATGTAAACTGGTACAACCATTATGGAAAGCAGTATGGAAATCTCTCAAAAGACTGGAAGTGAATATCTCCTTCAATCCAGAATTTTCCCCAGAAGTGTTAAAAACAGCATACAACAGAGATACATGTATACCCTTGTTCATAGCAGCACAACTAACAGCAGCTAAAATGTGGAAGACACCAAAATAGTCACTAGCAGACCAATGGACTCATATATGGTGGCACTTATGCACAATGGAATACTACTCATCTGTAAAGACAGATAAGTTGGAGGCTTTTGTAGGTAAATGGAGGCAACTTGAGACCATCATGCTCAGTGAAGTGAGTCAGAAGCAGAAGGTTAAATATCAAATGGTTTCTCTGGTATGAGAAATCCAGATCACAATAGTTTCATAAAACTTAATTGGGGAATAATGGGAACTGGAGGGGAGAAGGAGGGAGTCAGAGGGTTGAAAAGAGGTAAGAAAAGGACGTGTAATTTTGTCACAATATGTATGTGCACAAAATACTCAAGATCAATGTAAACTTTATGTATTGCACTTACACATACCAATAAAATGGGGGAAAAATAAACTTTTCATACATCCACATCTAAAAACAAAAAACTCACCAAATAATACTCCATTGTGTGGATATATTATGCTTTGTTTCCTATTTACCTTGCTTTCAAGTTTTTGAAATGAATATGTACAATAAACACCTGTGTGCAGGTTTTTATGGAGATACAAATCGTCAGCTCTTGGGAGTGAGCACCAGTGAGTGCATTGACTGAGGTGTGTGGTAAGAGTCTGTTTAACATTCCGGAAGTGCCTAAGCATCTTCCAGAGTAGCGGGACCACTTTGCTTTCCCACTAGCTATGGAGGAGAGTTTCTTGTTGCCTCACATCCTTACCAGGATTTGGTGTTGTTACTCTTTCTGGCTTAGGTAGGTGTCCCCAAAGGCTCGTATGTTGAAGGCTTGCGACTTCATTGAAAGGGGTGACACTTTTATTAGGTGATCCTAGAGGGAGAAAATTAGGTCACCAAGGACATACCGTTGAAGGGAAAATTGGCCTCCAGTACTTCTCTCCCTCTCTTTGCTTCCTGGCTATGAGGTGACCAGTTGCTGCCACATGGTGTGGGAGCTTACCACAGGTCCCACATCTGGGGAGCAAATTCACTGACGCGTTCCAAGGCCAAGCCGGAATGTATTGTTTTCCTTCCGAGTTGATTCTCTTGGGGGTTTTGATGGAAAGCCGACTAATCCATTATTAGAGTTTTGGATCTGTGTGTCTCTTTGTTGTTTTAATTCGGAGTTCCCTAGTGACACGTGCCATTGGGCATCCTTTTGTATGCGTATTTGTTATGTGTGCACCTTCTTTGGTGAGGAATCTGTTGCGTTTTTTTTCTTATGTACTTTGTAGTTGAGATTTTGTTTTCCGAATTTTGAATTCTTTCTGTAATTTGGATATAAGCTCGTTAGTAAGTCATTTATGTAGGTATTTTGTAAACATTTCCTCTCACCTTGCTGCTTGTTTTTAAATTCCCTTAATGGAAACTCCCACGCATTTATCTTGGTCGTCTGTGACTAAATTCCCCAAGGGTGGATACTAGAAGTCCTGGACGCGGTAAGCCTATCTTCTAGTTTGCTAGATAATGACAAATTGATTTTTCAATCACCTCCACTAAGATTACTCATCTCTGCAGCCTGAGCAGGAGCTCTCAAAACTCTGCATCCCTACTGCTAATAGTGAATTTTTAATTTTTGCAAACTTGACACACATTAACCTTGCTCGACAATTAACATATTTTCGTGTGCTTATTTTCACACTTACCACTGCTTATAAATATTGAATTATTTTTCTTTATACAATGAATTTGTAAAAATTTTTACAGTCTTATATTCCGTCATTGTCGGTTACTTATCTGCAAATGTGGTCTTTACTTTTTTAACTACTTCTTACTCTTTTACTAGTGTGTCTTAATACAGAGTTCAGCTTTAATGTGATTAAGATCTTTAGCCTTTTATTCATTGGCGAATGATTTATTTATATAGATTAATCCCTCCCTAAATTGACATTATGTAAACTTTAATCTACTTGAAATCATTTTTATCTGTTGTGAATAAGACGTAATGTCATTTTGTTACTAATACATATATGAATTTCTTAGTATTATTTATATAAGCTCTATTCTCCTCACAGATGTCCACACGAGTCCCTTATGCCAGCTCTGTTGTAAATCCAGTCTATTGCCTCTTAGACTGATTTCCGTTTATGAATTGGTCTATTTTTTTGAGCCCTGGCACATCGTTCCATTCTTTTTAAAGTCTTAACATCTAGGAAGACGTATTTCCTTACCTTTTTTTCAGGATATATTATTTATTCTTGGCCATTTTTATTTTGTTATACCTTTTAGGTTCACCTAGTCAGTCATGCACTCCCACACACCCACACACACTCACCCAGCCATCCTCCCTGCTACGTGTGCGATCTCACGGGACTTTGGTATGAAATGCACTGTACTCTTAGATTCGACAAGGAAGTAGAAATTGTTAAAATTTAAAATCTTCTAGTCCATAACATTTTTCTCTGTAGTTTGATCTCCTTATTTGTCTCTTTTTTCATCTTGTAATAATTGTTCATATTTTTTCTCTCTGGAAGTCTGGGACACATTTTATGAAGTTTATTTCTATATATTTTTTATTATTAAATATAATTTAAAATATTTTAACTGTTTATTACTGGAGTATGACAGTAGAACTGATTTTTTAAACATTTATTTATTTATCTGTTTTTCTGGGAACTGAACCGGAGCTGTGTCCTTGCTAGACAGCAGTGCTCTTCCACTGAGGTTTTAAAAAAATAGTTTTCATAAAAAATTTTGCTAAATTCTCCTTTTCATTCTAACATTTTTATCTTTAATTTTTTCTCTGAAGTTTGCAGTTACAGTTCCTCACATGATGATGATTTTTCTTTTCAAGTGTTTTATGCCTTGTTTATTTTTCTTGCTTTGAGTGGGCTCTGCAGTACAGTGGTGATACAAAGGGGGTTATGTACATTTTTATAGTATTTGTGATCTCAAAGAGAAAAATTTTAGCACTACCGCAAGCTTAGAAGTAGGTGCTTTATTATCACTCCATTTTGTTGATGAAGTTGGGCTCGAAGAGTTTAACCAAGTTGCTTAACATGGTCATGAAACTAGTTGAGGGTGAAAGCTGTTTCTGTAATGGCAGTTCTGTTTGGTTTTAGAGCCTAAAATTTTAATCACCTCAATACCTAAGAATAAATCTAAACAAATAATCAGCAAGACACAAAGTTAAGGTAAACATGATGCAAGTCAAGTCATACAATAACTAGAATAAGTTCTCTCCTTGGGCAATTATTATATTGCAGACTTTTCAATAATTTCTGGTGAGGTAGTGTAGGTCAACTCATAATAGAAGTGTCTAAATATGATCATGACATCGCAGGGTGCAAGCAGGTTATTCATCCAGCAATATTTATCAAGTGCCTCTTGCATGCCAAGCACTGTGCCATACTCTGGGAAAACAAGGAAACAAAAGGTAAAATGAACATTCTCATAGAGAGTACATTGATGGGGAAAAGACAGGTAGAAATGCAACAGGAGGTGGCATATAATTATTAAGTGAATATAAGCGTCATGTTATTTATTTATTTATTTTTTGGACAGGGTCTCACTCTGTTATCCAGACTGGTTCTGAACTCGTTATGTAGTCCAGGCTAAACTTGAATCCGTGTAGTCCTCCTGCCTTAACTTCCTGAGTGTCGGGATTACTGGTACGTGCCGCCACACCCGGTTAAATTTTATGTGGTGCTGGGAGATCAAACCCAGGACCTATGTGCATGTCAGGCAAGCTGTCTAACCACTCAGCTGTGCCCCAACCCCTAGGACCAAGTCAGTTTTGGAAAATGAAGCGTAAGGCATGTAGAGGGACCTTGGCCAAGGTGGAGCATGCAAGCGGGATGTGTTATGTCATGACAACGTTCCTGCAAAGTCTCTTTGGTACAGTCTCTATTTGAATAAGAACTATGAATGGGAGAGGGTGATCCAAGTTGACCTCTGGGGAAGAGTCGTCTAAGCAAAATGTGCATCAAGTGCCAGTGCCCTGCAGTTGCAGCATGTTGAAATGATTGAAGACCAGCAGCAGGAAAGTAGGGCATCTGGAATGAAGCCTGGGAGATGCAACAAGGGGCGGGGACTCCACCATCTGGAGCGTGGCAAACACTCTTGGGGCTGCTCTGAGTTAAGGAGTGAAGGTTCTGGAGAGTTTGAGGAGAGCAGTGATCTCTTCTGACTTAGATTATTAAGAATCATTTTAGCTGGGCCTGATGGCACAGGCCTGTATCTCCAGGACTGTAGGAGGCTGGGGCAAGAGGATCACAATTTTAAGCACAGCCCAGGCAACTTAGCAACTTCGAGAGACCCTGTCTCAAAATTAAAAATAAAAACAGTCTGGAGATGCAACTCAGTGTGAAGACCTTGGGCTCTATCCCACTTAAGAAGGCAAGAGAAAGAAAAAAAAAAGAAAGAGAGAGAGAGAGAGAGAGAGAAAGAAAAAGTGAGTTTCTGGCTTCTTGACGAAGAACAGACACCAGGAAACCTCAGTGAAAGGAGAATGGCCAGCTAGGGGGCTGCCTGGGAGCAGGCGGGAGGTGATGGCGCCTTGCTCTGTGCGCTAGTGACAGAGAGGAAGTCTCAGAGGCTGCATGCATTGCAAGGACGGTTGGTGGCACTTGCTGATGTGAAGTTTGAAAAGAAGGGGTGAAAGATGACTTCAGGAATTGTGGCTTGACCGGTTTAAAGAACAGCCCTATCATTGCTTGATGGTTGGAGATACAGATCAAAAATCTGGCCTTGGGCAGAAATGCCTCATAGAAATCCAGGTGAACAAGTGAAGGAAGAGTAACAATGTGACGCAGGAGGTCCAAGGGGGATTAGGATGTAAAATGAGCACGTTTAGCATATAAGCTGCATTGAAGAGGGAGGCTGATTGGGGTCGTCTGGGGTAGGGTGCACAGTGTAGGGTCCCTGGTGTTGCTTGGTCTGCAAAAGACATTTAGAAGTGCCCGCTAAGGTGGACATCAAAAAGGTCCTGTGCTGGGGCTAAGCAAGGACAAGTGTCTGTATGTCAAACGCTACTACAAAGCCAAGTACAGTAAGGGCTAACTGACCATTAGAAAATTAAAGTGATCATAATATGGAACCTGAAACTATGTCTATCATAGGCTTTCAAATACTTTGTGTTAGAATTGAAGCCAACCTGTAGCAAGTTTACAGCCTTATTTATCCAGATATTTCATGTTACATCAGGCATGCAGAGTAGGCATTGAACCACCTGAACAGATTTTCAGAAGTTGAGGGTGGTGGTCAATGTCTATAACAAGTCTCAATTTCTAAATCTTTACTTCATGCCATAAAAATATAGGGTGCCTGCTAGAAATATTATCTATCTAATTATTTGAAAGGTATACTGTGCTACTCTTTTATGTTTGGAATCAAGGGCAGTTGGAAATGAAACATCTTGGAAGCCTGAGCACCTGCGTGCTCTCCAGCTGAGAGGGCCGCAGGTGCTGCTCTGGAAGGAAGGGCACCTCTGCTTTGGAGGATCTGCTGGCCCAGGGCTGTTTTCCCAAAGTGCTTTCAAACCTTCTGCCTCTGCTGTGACAGGAGGCACCGGGTGTCCTGATGTGTACTAATTCCTTTCAGCACCCTTGCGTGCATTATTTTCCCACATTTTTTTTATATATATATACGTGCAAAATTCAAGGTTTACAATGAAGTTGAGCATTTGTGCACATACGCATCTTGTCAAGGTGACAAGGGCTTTCCCACTCTCCTTTTGTCCCTCCCCCTACCCACCGCTCCCTCCCTCCTCCCCCACCCTACTCCCCTCTTTCACTTTGTCTTTCGTCTTAAGTTCCATAGGTGTTGTGATCTGAGTCTCTCATATCAGAGAGACGATTCGACTAGAAATAAATATTTCCTTCGATCCAGTGACACCCCTCCTGGGAATATTTCCAAAAGAGACCAAAACAACACAGAACAGAAATATATGTATACCCATGTTCATAGCAGCACAACTAACAATATCTAAAATACAAAAGATACCAAAATACCCATCAACAGACCAGTGGATACACAAACCGTGGTATTTATACACAATGGAATATTATGCATCAATAAAGTCCAACAGCGTGGAGGCTTTTGCAGGCAAACGGAAGAAACTAGAGAACATCATTAAAAAAAAAAAAAACTGTGTCTGGTTTGTGCAGTGTTGGGAAATCATCATTGAAATTATTATTATTTTTTAGAAACATTTATCGTACTTTTATTGCTCGGTCGTCATTGTTCTAAGTACTGTGGCTATTTTTGTGTTCTGGAGCATGCCTTCTGATTATCTATGATTTGAGCTGTATTTTTACAATGTGTCAGAACAAGTATATAGATGTAAGTGCTCCTACACATATCACCAGTCTTTTAAAAAACATAATATGATTATATGATCATATTATATATTAATACATATATTAATCATCTTGCTTTTTATTCCCACATAAACTTTGTTGGTAACTTGCAGTTTTCTATGGTACAAACATAATCAATATGATACTATCAATTATTCTACAGCTGATAGAAATTTAGAGGGATTCCAATTTGTCATGCTCACCAAGGCTGCTACAATAAGCATTCTTGAAAGTCTTTATACACAATTGTTATTACTGAAGTGGCTATGTTAAAGTAGAATTAATCTAAGGGTAAGTGTGCTTAAAATGTACTGACACAATGACAATTTCTCTTGCAAAAAAACTATCAGTTTTCAGTTGTAAGCTGAGTCAGTTCAGGATAACTAAAATATAACATGGTAACTATATTCAAAAATACTAAACCATATACTTGAAAATTTCCCACTTAGGTGGGTTATACAAGTAACTATAGATGATCGATCCTTCCCTTTTCATCTATAAAACTGAAACCGGGGAATGCCCTCCTTCCTCTTACTGCACTGCCCTTGGCTTCAAGGGTTCTACACTTCCTAATTCCCTTTTCTCTTCCTGAACCCACAGAAGTCTTTTGGACTCACCACCCTCCTCATGGAGACACAAGCTAGTTGGGGGGCTAGGTTGTGGGGGCTTTCTTGACAGAGTTATCTATAAAGTATTAGATTTGGGTGTCTCAGTTTAGGTGATCTTTTTCAGTTTCTTATTCTATTCTTTCTTATTCAGAAAGAGAGAGAAAGAGAGAGAGAGAGAGAGAGAGAGAGTAATTAAAAAATAATTTTAAAAAACTGACCAAACTATTTTTTGTGCAGGTGTGAATAATTTTTGTGTTCTGGAGTGCGAATAGACATAAAAAGATTGTGCCTATTTCAACTATTTTACCTAATCCTGTGTGGTCATACATTTGGAAGAATAACATTTAATAACAAGTAGGATATTTGTTTTAAGAATCTAAAACTATTCTCATATAGCTGAGCAGTGAGTGCAAGCTAAGATTACTTCAGAAAATCACTGTCCTAAGACGCCAGAGTAGCCAAACAGAACAGCTTTAAAGATCACCCTGCAGGCTAGGTTTGTTCTTAACAACAAAATCGATACACATAGCAGAACATTGAGCTGTTTGAACACAAAGGTCAGAACACAAGAGAAGATAGGCAGATAGAGAAAAATGAGGGAAATCTCAGTGAAACTACTATTTCTTTAAGACTCCTCAGAAACAGAATATTGGCTTTGTATGGCTATTTCTCTCACAGAGGATGACTCTCACCTGACATCTCTTGCAACCACTTCTGCCCCGTCCAGGGTCTTCCCACTTCTACCTCTTACTTCCCAAGCACTCAGACCTTTGCTTTATATGTGACCCCTGTCACGTGCACACAGGCCCCCATGCTCCCTGCAGTCTCCTCCACCTGCAGCCCAAAGCCAGATCCCTTTGCTGTGAGACCATGACTGCTGTCACGCTCTGCATATAAGACAGAGCTCCTGTTTTGAATTAGTTCACTGTCTCCAGTTAGCTTGCTCAAATCTGGTGGTGCAGCCTGTGTTTTGGGTTGCTGGCCAGCTCTTGAATTTCTAATCCTGGGGTTCAGTCCCGTGTGGTCTTGCAGAGACAGGGTGTCGGAACACAATTGGGCACCTCATCCACAGCGACTCAGAGGGGGCATTTTCCCTTTGAAGGCAGAATAATGCATGCAGGGATCTGAGCTGCCAGCTGCTCACACCAGCAAGCTACCAGCTCAGTGACTACAGCTCACCTTACTGAAAGCAGTCTCCATTTGAGCTTTATGTTGTAGAAACTCCATCAAATAGATTTACAGGATAGTTTTGGATTCCTAACCTAGGTTTGCATCTGTGTGATGCTTTGGTCAAGGTTTTAAGTCTTTCTACACGCTCGTATTCTTCTCTTTGTATCAAGGTAGTTGATACTTCCCCAGGAGGGCTGTTGACAGCTACTGAGACAGTATTGCCACGACAGATCGCACAGGGCCTGTCACAGGGAAGGGGTTCTGTGTATGCTAGTGGTCTCCACTTGCAACATCGCAAGTGAGAGATTTTCCCCTCAGAACTGTGCTGTGCTCGTGTTGTTGGTCAGTGCTGACCTCCCTGTTAAAATCAGCACTCAAATGTTCTTAAAATTGTTAAAAATCAGCATCTAAGTGTTCTTAGTGATTTAAGTCTCTCAGTTGGATTTCAAGTCTTGCTAAATTGTAGTTGCCAATATCACTAAGTAGGGAAAGCCCATGAATTTCTTTTGATCTGCTGGCATCAGGTGCTATATTTAATATTATTTGTAAAGGCTTACAGGGCATGGAGAATATCCACCTAACTACATGGTCATCTGCTGTGTGACCAGTGCCTTTCATGGTCTTTTTATTCTCAGACAATTGGGACATTGCACATGGAATGGGAATACTTTTTTTTTTTTTAATCTAGAACTTTCAAGTATTTCATGTTGGAGGACTAAAATTGTCTTCCTTCGGGAACCATTTAGACTTTTCCGGCACGTGTCCTTTCACATCCTGCTGTGAAATCTGGCATATGAATTGTTCTCCTGTCTTCTGATTCCAGCTTTTATGTTCTAAATAGAAAATAAACAGCCGCATTCTAGAAAGCGCAAAAAAGACCAAAAATAAGATAGTGGAGGAGGCGAAGTTAAAAAAAAAAACCCAGCATTTCAAAGATAACGATATACAATGTTCTCGACAGCCAAATTCTGGGCCTACAGGAGCAGTCCTGTCCTGTCAGAAGCAGACAATAGGCTGGGTATGTAGGAGGGTGAGGAGGAACCCGCACACTCATTTAGCATACTCTTGCAAAGGAGCGAATTAATAACCACTTTGAAATGTTATTTTGTCTCATGTCTCATTTGCTAATGGCATCAAAAGGAGAACTTGCTAAAAACCAAGTCTGTATCAGCATGAGCACTTACCTATGTGTATATCTCTCATCATCTCTCTGTCCCTCTCTCTTGAACCTAACCAGTTAAGTAAAAACTGACCCAAGTTCAAAGACATTCTGAGATAGTTCAGGAGGTTAGAAGGGTCACCTGCATTCTCAACCTGTGAAGTCCTGGTGCTTCTGTGCAGGGGTTCTGGACATACTCTTTGAGCAAAGCCAGGTTTTTCTCTTTCTTTTTCACCTAGGACTTGGCACAGAGACAGTGAATGCTTTTTCACGGACAAGTCCCAGTTTCCTTGTTGAAACTTCTGTCCCTCCTCCCCCGATGAGTTGAGCCTGGTGTTGCATGGAAAGTCGCTAACAGGTGGTCTTGAGACTCAAAAGTGCGACTCTTGGGCCACTGGGCCCAGCCTTACCTGGACCTTCCTATCGTCGAGAACGGCAGAGACAGAACGAGGCAAAATTTCCATTGTCACGGTTCTCCAGAGACTGTTTCCCTGTTAAGCTTTGAGAAGACACTGCCTCGGAGTCCAATGGACCCGCACAGTATAGAGCTAGCTTTGATTCTCAATTCCATCACTGATATGCATTTTGAAGAAAAAAAGCACTTACTCTTTTTCAAGAATCCTCATTTTTCTAATTCATAAAATAATGGCTTTTATCTTTCTTGACTAAACTCTTGTGAGATGAGATGAGGCATACATTGCCTTATCTGGTTATGGAAATAAAACTGCTGCTGTGTCACGTGTGGAGGGGAGATTCGAAGGAAAGGATGAAAATTGCATTAGACACAATTCATTCTCAGACAAAATTAATTTATTTTGCTTCAGGAGATAAGAGAGGGAGAAATAATTAACTTGGCTTCCACTTCCAATGGGAGAGAGACACGTTGTCTTTTCCATCAGTCTTGTTTTCTTTCTCGTTACAGTCTAATAAGATAAGAAAAATAATGGAGGGAGGGCAGGAAAAAGAAAAAGAATGGAAAGCTTCCCACTATGCAATAGTAATTTAGAAAAAAATATTTATGAGGATGAGGGTGGAGCTCGGTGACTAGATTGCTTTCCTAGGAAGTATGAGGATCTGGATTTGATCCTCTAGCAACGCATAGTAACTGAACAGGATGGAGCATGCCTGCAATCCCAGCACTGGGAAGGGTGAGGCAGGAGGATATCCTTGAGTTTGAGACTGGCCTGGGCTACATAGCATAAGACCAGCCTGGATTACAGAGTGAGATCCTGCCTCAAAATATTTTTTTTTCATGTATAAAAACAAATATTTTAGAAAAATATTATTTTACTAAGAAACTTCTTCATGTTGTGAAAGCAGTGGGCAAGAGTTAGCCAGCCAGCAAGACTCTTGCTACCCACCCAGAAAGGACTTTCACCTCTGCTTTGGTGACAGGTGTAAGCTGTGTTGTGCATTTTCAGGTTTGGGTCCTTTTCTGTCCTGTGATGCTGTTTACCACTGGCTTTCATTATTATTAGATGTTCACTTGATGGCCCTGTTAAGGCCTACACATCAGCCATTACCAACAGTAAAAGCAGTTCAAAGCCTCTGACAAGGTCTTGCGCTAGATCACAAGTGTGGTCCACTGAGTACTCAGCTGTTGCACATCTCTCAGACTGAGGGATACGAAAAGCCAATAAGGTTATTTTTGACCCCTTCACATCACTATTTGTTATTTTGTTTTCCTTATGGTTGTGGGTGATTCTGTAACCCAGTCATTTGAGGTTGGACGTATAATCTATCCATTAGAGGTTCCTCTGAGAGAAAGGATCTAAGCTGTGAGTTGCCTTGAGCTTTTGTTCTCATTTCTCTTACACATTTAATTGTATCTGAACCTTTAGCTCATTTCTGTCTGCATTAAAACAGGAAATAGTTATCTTTTGAATATCATACATACATCTTATATAAATTCTGTACTAATTCTCAGTAACTCAAACAAAGTATTTTTGCCTGTGTGAATTTGAAGTTTATTTCTTGGAGGGTCAGGTTACACACACACACACACACACACACACACAAATTATCTCTTTCTCTCTCTCGGCTGATGCTCCAAAGTCTATGAAAAGGAATAAGCAGTGAGCAATAAATATAGCTTATAATTTATTTAGGGAATACATTCTATGCTTTATTATTCCAAAATTCTAAAATTATTTTATCTTTACAGAGTTAATATCTATAGATTCAAATCTATGATACAAAAATTCATTCTGCCATAATTATGAAGTAAATGTGTTTTCTTAAAATGATTTTGTTTTCTATCACTGTCTTGAGGACCCTGAATGAGCTGCTTCAAAGAAACCATTCTATTTACCTTTGTCATAAATTATATATTGGGTTAGTTTGCCTCTTAAATCTTGATATATACACACACACACATATATTAATATATATGTATATATATATATATTAGTGTATATTTGAATCTTGATGTATAACATATATTACTTAATTTTAAATGCTAGGATATTGGAAGCTATACGTTTAAGCTTGATTCAAAGTAAAGTCCTTTCAGCTAGCTATAAAAAATGGCACATGAGATTATTGTGTCCTTGTGTAACCGCAAATTGAGCTTTCAATTATAATGTGCCTTCTGTGCCTTTCTTGAGACATTCTAATGTATCCAGATCCCTCTCAGGATTTTTATTTAAAATTCCTGATGTGATCATCAGCTATTATGTCAATATCCTAAGGTCCTATAATATATGATAGGAGTTACACATAAATGTCTATTGTTCAGTGGTTTTTACAACATTAAGAGTTGTGCAATTGTCACCACACTTTAACTTGAGAATATGTGCAGCCCCACAAAAAGAAACTCCTACACACGAGCTGTCGCTCTTCCCTGCTGATGTGTCCTTCCCAGCCTCAAGCAAACATTATCCTACTTTCTGTCTTTGGGAATTTGTCTATGCTGGACCTGTCGTCAAAGTGGAGTCAGACAATATGTGGTCATTTGTGATTGCCTTCTTCGGCTTAGTGCAGTAATTTTAGGGTTCATGCACATTGCAGGATTGTGGATATTCAGTACTTCATTTCCTTTATGTATTGATAGTCTTGCATGCATATACTTCATTTTGTTTTCCTGTTCACTTTTTGGTGGACTAGAGGCTCTTCTTACCTTTCATTTGTTGGGAAGAGTGCTTTGCTGCTACCATGAACATTGATGGATGGTTGTTCCTTGGTCATGTGTTTTCTGTTCTCTTCAGTGTACAACTAGCAGGACCATGTGGTAACTCCATATTTAAGATTTTGACAAAGTATCAAATCTTTTGCAAACTGGTGGCCCTGTTTTATTTTCTGCTGGTGGTGCGTGAAGGTTTCAATTTCTCCACATCCTCGGCAACACTTCGTACTCTCTGTTTTTTATTGTAGCCATTCTGGTGGGTGTGGTTATGATTTGCATTTTCCCAGTGATTAGTGATGTGGAGCATCTTTTGATGCGATTACTGGCAAACATTTACTTTTGGATGTTTATACTCAGCCTGAACCAAAAACCTAATTGTCTTTAGATATACTCAGAAATATTTTATCCCTTTTTGATACTTTTTCCGAGAATAATGAGATTATTATGGTCAGTGTGTTAAGTCAGTTACAAATTTAATCTAACATCCTTATTATCCATTTTATGAAAAAGTATGGTGGGCACATTCATAGCGATTTTATGATTAGGTAAGAGAGATCTAATTTTTACTCAAGAGCTTATAATCTTAAATAAGCAAACCACAAACAACTGAGTATTGTGTGACTTTTGTACTCTCAGAGTACTTTCTGCATTTTGTCCTCTTTGGAGAACTGGTTATGTTCAGATCCTCTCTGGGCCATATAGTTTGTGGGAATCTCTCTGAAGTTTGTTATTAGGGCAGGTGAAATATATAACACTGAAGAGTATGTAGTAGGAAAACAGTATCATCATGGATCTTTCTCAAGATTGTTCTCAGGAAATAAAGAGATAAAACACTAAAATTTTTTTGACAGAAATTAAAGCGACATCAAGAGTTAAGGACTTTCTTTTGAGTGACCCCATTGCTATTTAGGACCCTCGTGGTTGTAAATTATTCATAACCACACCTAAAGTAGCTGAAAAATGTAACCTATTGGCTATTGCATGCTGAGAGCACCATGGTCTCTGACCTGTATCTCAGAACAGATTGGTTCTATCCTCATGATGACTGAAGTGACTCCTGCAAAACTCTTAACTTCCATCATCACACAGTATTCAGTTTAAGAAAAAAGACAAATGCTGGTGTCCTTACACAAATATGGCCGGTGTCCTTACACAAAGGGAAATTTTGGGCACAGTCATGCACACAGGGAAAACACCATCTGTATTTGAGTTATGCTGCCACAAACCACAGAACCCACCAAATCCATATGAGAGGCTTGAAATGATTACTTCTCTAGTGTCCTTGGAGGGAACATGGCTGAGCACTAACAAGTACACCTGTTGAGTAGTGTAGACTAATGGCTCCTGTTCCTGGGCCAGGGCCTATTAAAAACTGGGCTGCACCTCATGAGGCGAGCGAGGAAAGCTTCGTGTGTGTTTTCAGCCACTCTTCATCACTGTCATTCCTGCCTGAGCTCTGCCTCTGCCAGATCAGCAGCAGCATCTGCTTCTCACGGGGGCGCTAACCTTACTCGTTGCATGTGCGAGGAATCCAGGTTGGGCCTTCCTCATGAGACTCAAAGGCTGACGATCTGAGGTGAAGCTGAAGTAGTGATGCTAGCTAGCATGGGGAAAAGGTTGCAAACACAAATGGACATTATCATTACTTGTCTAATTATTCTATTATCTATTACATTGTAATAGTAATAGAAATAAAGTGCACTTAAGTGCAGTGTCCCCCATGTCCTCCAACCTCTTTGGAAACATTGTCTTCCATGAAAGTGGCTCCAATGCCATGCAGACTGGGAAGTGCTGATCAGACAACAAAATATTTTACAGTTGCAAAGGTGAGAAATCTGTGATCAAAGTGCTGGTGAGGCCGCACTTTAGGCCCACAATATCTCTCAGTGGGTTTAACTGGGTTTGTTGTTATTACTTCTTTTTTCAATAGAAGAAACAAAAGCTGCTGAAGATGAAATGGAAAAGCTTTATAAATCATTAGAGCAAGCCAGTCTATCTCCTCTTGGGGACCGAAGGCCTTCAACCAAGAAAGAGTTGAGGAAGTCATTTGTTAAGCGATGTAAGAATCCATCCATAAATGAGAAACTTCACAAAATACGAACTTTGAATAGCACGTTAAAGGTAAGACAATTTAAGACTGTGGATGAATTCTGTGGGGAAGAGAAAAAAAGCAATGACTGGTTCTTAAAAGATTCATGTTAATCACAATATGTTTGGGAGGACAAAAGAAGGATAGGGGATGTGGGACTACTCTTTTCGGGGTTAGATGACCCTGGACCTTACTAAAACACTAGGACATTCATATA
Source organism: Ctenodactylus gundi (assembly GCA_004027205.1). Taxonomy (NCBI): domain Eukaryota; kingdom Metazoa; phylum Chordata; class Mammalia; order Rodentia; family Ctenodactylidae; genus Ctenodactylus; species Ctenodactylus gundi. The sequence continues at coordinate 179,122 of PVKB01001106.1, forward strand.
GTAGCACTCAAGTAGTTTTAAACAATAGGCCTTGATTTTTACATTTATTCTCATATAAAGGCTCACATTTTATGCTTCCAGATGGCAAAGACCAGGTGTCATTTGTTTTTATGACTCTTGTGCCTATTATATTAATATTATAGCAATATATTATGCTATTATATTATTATATATTATAGGACCTGGCTCAATAAATGTCAATTAGAGACAGAGAGCATACATAGGTGAGAAGAAACAGAACTATAAATAAGACCTTGGATTTCCATCTCTGATTCATTTGAGGATACCATTCCTCTTTGCTGCCTGCAGCAGAAAATGTCTGGACTTGAGGTACAGTAGAGACTCAGCCACACTCACTGCAACCCAGGAGGGTCATGTAAACCGGGGGTGGGAGTATACACCCTGAGACAATGAACCAGCCGATGTTTCCACTATGGGAGAGAGGGACAGTGCACAGGATGTACCGAAGCTATTTTCAGAGCCTCCCATAACCAAAAGGGTTCTTCATAACAAAAGCTTCCTGCTTTCACATTTATAACATGAACAGAAGGAGGCCAGAGTACTTTGTAAAATGTCCTAAATTAGCCGAAGACTTACAGATTCTGCAAAGCCTTGATAGTTCCTGCAATTTAGTTCTGTTTTGTACATGTCCTTTTGCATAAAGAATGTGAGTCCTCTTCCAGGAAGAAATGTCAGGAATCAAAAGCACAAGGTTACAAAAAGATGACAAGTGGCTCTTGTTAGTCAGACGTCCCAGTTAGTCAATAGAAAACCTAAAGCACCCTATGATGTTGTAAAAATGAGGCTATAAAGGGAGAAGCAAGGCATATTTTAATTACACAAATAAACTCCAAATGCAGAGAGTTCATTAATATTTCATGGTGAGAAGTCATTACCAGCAATCATTCCACACTGTGTACAGAGCTGATTAATGTGTGGGGTCGTCCACTGCCACACGCCATCACACATTGGGATTTTATCGTCTTCTTTGTGAGAGCTGCTGGGAGTGGATACATGTTTCAGGGAAGGGCTGTTTTCTGAACCTTACTCTCTACTAGGTTATTGTGACTATTGAGTGGTGCATCCTTGCCACTGAGAACAAAGAGGAAAATAAATAGTATTTATTATGCAGAATACTATGTGAGTAGAACTCAGGCTGTTTCAGTAGTTCAGAGGAGGAACACGACTGACTCTAGCTAGGGTCAATAGGGTTAGCAACACAGAGGTGTGGACAACTGCCAGGGAAGAGACCTGGAATATCAGGAAGAGAAGGGAAGGGCCTCTATGGATGTGGAAGTCTTACCAATGAGGACCAGCCGTGACGTCACACTTCTGTAATGTTCTGTTTAGTGGAAGGAAGTCATTCGGTCTGCCTGTGCTCTGGGTAGTTCTCTCCAACCAGGGGACATTAAGAATGTATGGGCTTCTCTACACCTGGCTGAACTACTCTCTGTACATTTGTGGTGATCAGCGCTTTGCTGAGGAGCCCTGGCTCCTTTCAAAAATATAGAACAGGGGGCTGATGAATCTGTATTGTGTGCACCTGTTTATCTCAAGAGGACATTTGAAGATGTGGAAATTGGCCTGACAACAAGGCACACCAACTTGTTCAATGAAAATTATATATATATATATATATATATATATATATATATATATATATATATATATAGAGAGAGAGAGAGAGAGAGAGAGAGAGAGAGAGGAGAGAGAGAGAGGATAGATAATTTGGTACATGTATAATTATTCATGTTGCAAAGCTATAATAATCTGTAAAGCTATATTTAGAATTCAGAGCAGTCAGGATGGCCAATGCCTTTGAGAAGAAGGGGACACATTTGATCGAGAGGGTATATACAGAGCTTCTGAGGAGCCGAGAAGCATCCCTTTCTGACTCTGGTGTTGGCAATATAGAGGCTTTCATTTTGTGGTAATTCATCAAGCACAAACCTATTTGTGCATTTTTTCTCCATGTCTGCTGTACGGCAAACAAATACTTATTTAAAAACCACTTCAGAACTGGAGTGTGGACAAGCAAAGGCAGAAGCTTGTCACATAGAAACAAGGAAATGGTTTTGAGCAATAATGTTTATAGGAGGTGGCGATGCATTTCAGAAATACAGAAAAATATCAGCACTGGGATTGTATCGCAAGAACGCTCTTTTGGGAAATTCACGTGTTGTTGAATGGACTATCATGGCACACCCGACATCATGCAGATGTGTTGGAATCTGGGTAGCTCACAGCTCACCGCTCACTGAGTTCAGCCAAGCCTATGACTTTTAAATGATTGATGAGCTCGAAGGCTGCTTTCTCCGTGTTATCTTCACCGAAGAGTAAGGAGCCCACTTGTCCCCATAACTGCCCTGATGGAACAGGTTTCTAATGCTCAGGTCTCAAGTTAAATGTGCACCAGATATTTGAAATAAAAGCAGACAGGATGGTATTGTGCCTTGATGACATTTTTAGAGACCCTGAAAACTTTGCTTGCCTGTCAGAAAGCAAGATAGATGTTACTAAAGCAGTTCGGAACTTCAGAAACATCTCCATGGCGGCCAGGAAAAGCAGGGCCACCACGTGGTGCTTCAACACCAGGGTGCCTAGTCTACAGAGTTCAGAAGGTTCTGGTGCTTCATGCCTTTCTTTCCTCTGGACTCATACCTATATCTGTAAATAAATATATAATAAGTTAAAGATTTTGCCCAAATGGTAAGAAATGTTATTTGTTTAGAGCCAAAAACTATATAAGAAATGTTAGCCTAATTCCCAAAGTAAGACACCATTTTTTTTAAAAAAAACTTTTATTGGATTAAAAGTAATAATTTACTCATTTTTTCCTTTAAAAATCAATTTCACATTTTTAAATTTTCAATGATCCTGTTTATTTTTTTTTTCTGATAAAGTATTAAGACCTCCATTGAAGCAGATGCTGAATGTCTTCAGAACAAAATAAAGCTTCTTAAATAACTTTGTATTAATCATGGTGATACCAGAGAATAAAAACTTTATTTATGTATTTATATTTATATTTTGCAGAAAGACTTTTTTGAAGTATTGATATTAATAACAGGTTAAAAAAAAGGTCAAACTCTTTTGGTCCTTCCTGTCCGCACTCAGCTCCTCTAGTGACCAGTGTGCCTTCCGTCCCTCCACTTCTGTGCCTTGGGACAGTTGTTTGTCAGCCTTATTTTGCCGCGTTCCTACTCTGCTGTTTCTCCTTAAGGAAGACAAGCTGCCTGTCTTTTGTTGCGTACCTATGTGTCTACTCATGTATTCAGGCATGTGTGTCCATATGTACGCATGCGTATATCGATCATCATCATCTTTCTATATTCATGCCATTTGTTTACTTAGTAGGAGATTACCGTAAGCTTTAGACAGGTTTAAAATACAAGTCTAAAATAAGATGAAAAGGCCAGGGCCTGGTGGCACATGCTTATAATCCCAGCATTCTGGGACCCTGAAGGAGGAGGATTGCAAGTTTAAGTTCAGTCTGGGCAACTTATCAAGAAAAGGTATTAAAATCAAAACCAAAGAGTGGGCTTAGGATCTAGCATAGAGTGAAGGCTCTGGGTTTCATTCTCAGAATTGCAAAACAAACAAAAATATTAGAAAGCAAAAAGGCAGATTGTTTATTTTTTCTTTTTTATACATAGATTTTTTCTTATATTTATTAATTTTTATGGGAGAATATTGCAAAGGGTACAGATGAACACCCAAATGCAAGCCATGCATACAGAATGACATAGCAGAAGCAGCACAGAGCTTTCCTGTCCGCCCTCTAGGCACCCCCCCGACTCACAGGAAGAGAGGAAGTCTCCGTAAAGTTCCAAACAGAGGTGTGCATATCTTCATATATTTTGACGGTAAATCCACCAGGATTAGCTGGTGCATTGAGTATGAGATGGGTCAAGGTTGATGCCAGTGTTTGCCCTGGGAAACTGGAAAGATGAAGTTGTCACTAGACGCATTATAGATACAGGCACATTAGGAAAGGGAATCTGTGTATGCTGAAAATATGGGAGGGTGTCGAAAATTTTAGTTGTGGACATGTATGTGTGCTGTTCAGATGGGCTACTGAATGGTAAATTTAGAAGAAATAGTGTGGAGTCCAGGGGAGAGGGGAGAGGGGATGTAAATTTGGGATCATCAGCGTCTGGGGGAATGGGAGAATGTTTGCGAAGTCACCAAAAAAAGAAGTACAGTTGAAACAGAGAAGAAGAAACAGCCTGGAGTTCTTGCACACTCCGGTGTGGACAATGAGGAGGCCCAGCCAGTCAGGGAGGCCAAAAATACATGGCTACAACTAGATGAGGAAAGTAAGGACAGCATGTCACTGAAGCATCGGGGCAAAAATGATCAAGAAGAAGCAGTAGCCAGGAGTTTCAGGAGCTGTTGAAGATGGAGAATTGATTACCAGATGATCAACACGGTGGTGATTACTGTTAGTCTCCATGGCGCAGTTTTGGTCAAGTGGTGGTAGCGAAAGCCGGAAATGGAGGGTCTATGACAGAACAGGCGCAGGGACCCTGGGGACAAAGAGAGAAGTGTGGAGCACATCAGGATAGGGATTGGAGACAGAAAGGACCTGTAGGGTGGGAGAAACAATAGTTTGCACTTATACCAGTGAAAGTACCCACGGGGGAGAGGGGGGTGGGAAATGGATGAATCACAATAGACGCAGAAATGGCTGGGGTGGGTCTCTTAAACACGAAGGCAGGGGTAACTATGTGGAGGGGATTGGCTGTTGCTACGAGCACAGTCGTGGCACCTGTCTGAACAGGAGGGGAGGCAGCATGTATCTGTGCTGATAGTGGGTGAGAGGAACTAGGGATTATTTTTTTGGAGTGTTTTCATTTCCTTAAGAGAGAGAGAGAGAGAGAGAGAGAGAGAGAAAGGTCATCAGCAATAAGTGAGATGTAGGAGGCTTGAGATGAGATAGAGAGCTTGATACAGTCTGTTGGAGATGGCAAGGGGAAAAAGATGTGAAAGTATGATTACCGGAGGGTAGAGAAGTGCTCTGACTGGCAGCAGCCTTGAATTTGAGATGAGACTGGTGGTCCCGGCTGTGACACACGCATGCTAGGCTTAGGCCAAAAGGCTATCGATCCGTGGTGAGCAGGCACTGACTGTCCACACGGAACTGGGCACTGCATTGGGTGCTGAGATTAAGATGTTTCTTGTAACTTTTCAGCTTTATAACAGCCAGCAATATGTACCACAGTGAGTCCTGAGGTCACTCTAGGAACTGCATGGCCTGAGAGCATAAAAATTAAGAAGCTGCTCCATCCCCTCAGGGGGACCATGGAAGGTTGTTCTGGAGAAGACGATGCTGAAAACGAGTGTAGATTTCTGAATTAGAGAAACTCAGATAAAGAAAGATTAGAGAGTGCTCCATATGAAAGCAACTCTGGAAATTCAAATTTATCAGGTGGAGCTTTTCAAAGTGTGAACTAACCTTGTATGGGTAAGAAAATGCTGCTTCCACTACACAGCAATAGTGTCAGGCTGAGAGGTGAGAAAGAAGCAGGAGGTGTGTCAACAAATGGAACCCACGGTTGTTAGTGTGGTACCTTGAATATGAAGGAAAATCCTTGTGTGGACTGAGAATGTAAGCGGGTTTCCTGCATTGAGTCGAGGAACATGGTTTTGTGGTGGAGACTGGAGGTTAGGTTGCATCATTTGGAGAGGTGGCTACTGTAGCAGAATATTGGACACTGAACCCAAAATTAGAAAAATAGTTGTAAGGATGGAAGAAACAATTTAAGATCAGTTGTCTTAACTGAATGATTTCTTTTTAGTGTGGAAAATAATAGGTGATTTTTTACTCCACTCCTTGACTTTGGAAAAATCTAACATAACACACACAATTTTTTAAGAATATGAAGAAATCATTGGTTACCATGGAAGCACCAATAATTAGTGGAGTAGTACTGATATATTTTTAAAATTTTGTTAGCATCATTGGAATGCATACTGTTTAATTGAAATGGTTAGATGTCTCTTCTTTGAATAAACATATAGATCATACTTATTGTCTATGTAGTGATGACATGCAAGTAAGATAAAGTAAGATAACTTAATAGCTATTATATGCATGTGTGTGTTTTTTATGCATAAACATTATACGGTTACTTTACACCTTGGGTAAAGTGTTATGTTTCTGTTTCACGTGGTGAAGTTTGGACTATCACTTAAATGTTTCTACATATGATTAGAAGGTTCAAGAGGCATAAAATAAGGCTGACACCAAGACAGAATCATTTCTGTGGTATGGAATAATGAATAGATAAGAAGAGTGCAACACAATAGATGACCTTGGCTCTGTGTCTAGGTCTTCTGCTAACTCTGGATCTGATCTCTAACTTCTTTATGGTTGGTGTGTGCAATCAGATGTCCTTCCAAATCTGTTAGGTTTGGTGTGGGCATAAGACTAGTAGTGTGCAAAAATGTTCGGTAATTTTATGATGAATGTGTAAAAGCGTTGACGAAAGTGGTTTGTTGGAAATCTGGGACTCATGCCCTTTCTTCTGCCCCTTTCTCTTTTCTGTCTGGACAGTGTAAGGAACATGATCTCGCAGTGATCAACCAGTTGCTGGATGACCCCAAGCTCACGGCCAGGAAATATAGAGAATGGAAGGTCATGAACACCTTGCTGATCCAGGACATCTACCAGCAGCATCAGGCCCTCCCTGCCCCTGAGGGTAGCCCCCAGGAACTCAAGAAACCCCCTTCTTCTGCCTGTGTTGAAAATTCTATTTAAAAAGCCAGAATTCTCGCATCTTATAGTCTACACAGACAACAACTCTACAAGACGTTGCAAAAACTTACCTTTCTCCTTAAAAGGAAAACTGAAGCTCTTTGAGCATCCGCTTCCCCTCTAAAGAGCCCACTTAGATGAAGACAGTTGCCAAACAGAGTCCATTCATATCATGGCCCTCGAGGGTTGGGTGGGGTGGGGTGGACTGAGTTCCCCCTAGCAACTATATTTTTGTGTTCCTTCTGGGAACCCCCAGAGGCTTGAGGCTCCAAGGGAGTAAGATACATCTGACTTCTGCCCTTGCTGTTGAGAGAATTGTAATGTATCATGGACAAAAGCTTCAGTTTTGTGAGAGATGTAATTATTCACAGAAACACTCTGTTTCCAACAGAAGCTTGTACGTATTCCTTAGAGCCGAGGGACTCTAAGGTATTTTGTGAGTGGAGAGATGTTTTCTATAGAGGTAGCTGGAGCCAGTCATGCGTTGATACAAAACTTCCTGGCATCTAGGACAGCGTGATGGCACATTTCCCACTCATTCAGAAGTATTTTATGGAGAGTTTCTTGTGGGAGAGGCAGAAGAGGAGGTGTGTTCTGCATGGAGACTTCTCTGAGGACAGCTCAGTATCCTCACACTTTGCTCTGCTCAAGAGATCTGGTTAATATTTCTTCTCCTCACAACATCCAAGAAAAAACCAACTCATTACAGCATTGGAGATCTCTGCTTGCTCCTAGCCTCACTGAGAAGCTGTACAGGATCATCCCACCCAGAAATGTTCTACTGCTTTTATTCTTGGCTGTGACCTTTATACACAGTGTGAATTTACATCCGGTTTCCCTGAGGTCAATAGTCACACGACACTTCTGGCATCTCAGTGATTTTAACATCTATAAGTAAGAAAAAAAATCTCAAGACAACAAAAACAACAACAGAAGAGTTAAACATGATTGTTTTATTTTTGTATGTATATGTGTCAAATGTGTGCTATGTGAATAGCTATGTTTCTTATTTAAATATATTTATAGAAGTTGAAATTACTAGTGTTTAAAAAAGATAATATACTATTATATATTTTATTCAGCGCATATATATATATATATATATATATATATATATATATATATTCCAGAAGTCTATACTTTTTGCTTGAGAAAAAGAGATAGAATACTATTGATTTATTGGCATGTTCTCTTGCACTATGATGTATCAGGAATGCTCAGGAAATCTTGTGAGAAAAATATAGAAGCATGGATTGGTAATTTTTAGAATTTTTATGGAATCTCTCTCCTTCTCTCTCCAGCGCTTTTAAATTTCAGATCTATTTTGTCACTCCCATAACTTTTGTCTTAGATTATCTCTTGTTATTAGGGAAACCTTCAGTTTTATGCTATATATGCCTATGTACCTAGACCAAATGAAGTACAACAAATATAAGCTTTTCACTAAAGATTTAATAGAATTTTTAGGATTGAATGTTGTTCAAGTGAGCTCATACAGAAACGTTACAAACATATTTGCTGGCTAATCACAATTCAGATATCTCACAGCATTTCAAACCACAACCCACAAAGAGAGCCTGTCCTGGCCCTACTGACTGCTAGCAGAGTTTTAACACAGCACATTTGATTTTGTAGCGTCAAATTGTGGCTTGACACTCAAATGGAAATAACCACCTCAGGTGTATCTGGAAACTAAATGGAAATAGCTATTGCGTATTTCCCCAAGCTTTCCCGAGAAGTCTTTGTAAACAAACAACAATCTTAGCATTAAGAAAGAAAACAAGAGGCAGAAGGTCGGAAGCAAGCTGTTATACTAGAATACTAGCAGAACGGACGGACACGAGGGACCACGTTAGTCACATTGGCCGAGCACACAGTCAGACATGTCTACACGAAGTGAAGTGTAAACAGGTTCTGCCATTCAGGACCTCAGAGTCGATGGTACTGTGGTTTGAGAGGCCAAGGCTCTACTGTCCTCGCTCTGCAAATTATCGTTGATTCTTTCTGTGATTCGTGGCTCTTTGAAGGTTGGTGATTTGCGATTTACAGCGTAAATGGAATAATAAGAAAAAGAAAAAATGACAAGGAGGCATTCCCAAGAGGTCACCAAGTGTGCATCTACCTCTTTGTGTTTGCTTGCAGCACAGCGCCAGCCTCTAGACCTCCAAACAGCTTTTCCTAAATTGAAGTGTTGAAGAGCTCCAGACGAGGGTTGAGGATACATTTAAATGCTTTACTCTGGCTTTTCACGAAAGTCTATTTAACTGACCTTTTGATGTAAACTACATCAGCACCATTCAAATTTAAGGAAAAAAAAAGAGAGAGAGATCAGTCCATGGTATTTACTTGAAGAGGCTTTAAAGTTAGTTTTTAAAGTCACTTCGTAAGCATTGAACCTGCTGCAGTCTCTGCTTTGGTAGTTGAAGCTTGCTTTGCAGAACATCCCCAGATGAAAGTGATGTTGAACTCCAGGACTTTACACCCTGTCCTCTGGGACCCAAACCACTCACTGTCGCGTAAACAAAAGCTAGTCCTTGACGTAGGTTTGTTAGGGAGCCAGGGCTGGCGCTGTGCATTTTCATCCTCAGCCATGGCCACCAAGAGGAGGGTGAGGGATGGAGGGGAGATGAAGTACAGAGGACACTTTCTATGTCACTCAGTGCAGGAGAAGCTTGGATGGATTTCTTTTTTTGCCCTGGTCCAAAGATGCTGGAAAAATCTTCAGTATTTACAGTCCACTACTGAGGAGTGGTCACCTCTGAGTGGACTTTGGATAGTTCATGGGGCCTAAAGGGAGACTCTTGTACCCACTCCTACCAGCATAGTGACTGTGGCTGTGGAATGGCCGAGAACTGCCACCCAGGAAGGAAGTGGAGATGCTGCTGTTAATCTGTGGACCCAGCCTAGAACTTGATCCAGTACCCTCACTGGTTGATACATAATACACACTGAGTCCCACACTTGTCCTTCTTTTGAAGGGTACCTGTTGCTTTTAACGCCTGTT